>CBMN010048818.1:0-11809 GCA_000582825.1 Hordeum pubiflorum
ATATACATGGTTAGATCATGAGTGCATTATAAAAAAGTTGCAATGCACATTTAGAATTCATAAACTAAATGCATAACAAAGCTAATGATTGCACATACGTGATAGTACCTGAATGGGGTAAGTAGATATGTGTGATTTACTAGGATCATAGAGTTACAAAGTTATTTATAAGGAGATCTTGGTTGAATATTAAGCAAGACACAGGGTCATCGAGCAACAATGTCATGTTAGTTTAGAAATGTTAGATCTCCATATACATGGTTAGATCAAGGCTATGATGAGAAATTTGCAATGCTAACTTAGAATTTATATAACTACCATATGAGAATGCTACTTATTGCACTTGAAGTACATGCAAGTAACTCAATGGAGTAACTTTCAATTTCTTCGATTACAATGGAGTGAGTAGCTATAGGTGATTGAACAAAATCCTAAATTACACATAATCATTTATGAGAAGATATTGGTTGGATGAACCCGTCTAATAAACCCAGACTGAAGGAGTATGACAATAGTAATAAATTCATACTATAGGTGTGTACTACAATCTTGAGCTAATAAATGAAATAACTAGCTATAAATTATTTCCAAGGATCTTCAAATTACATACAATCATTTATGAGAAGATATTGGTTAATTAAACGTTTGGTTGGATGAACCCGTCCAATAAAATCGGACCGGCGGAGTATGACCGTAGTACTACACTCATACTATAGGTGTGTAGTATAATGTTGAGCTAATAAATGGCGCAACTAGCTATGAGTGATTTGCCAAGATCTTCGCATTACATACAATCATTTATGAGAGGATTTTTTAGCATTACACACAATCATTTATGGGAAGATTTTTAGCATTACACACAATCATTTATGAGAAGATTTTATATTAAATGTCCGATTGGATGAACCCGTCCAATAAACATGGATGAAGAGTGCACGACAGTAGTAGTACAGTCGTACTATAGGTGTGTAGTACAATCTTGAGCTAATAAATAAAGTAACTAATTATAAGTTATTTGCAAGGATCTTAAAATTACATAAAATAATTTATCAGAAGATATTAGTTAAACGGCCACATGGGAGGGTGACCACCATGACAAGGTTAAACGTCACAAGTGCGTAGTATGATCCTCACGGCCCTCAAGCCGCCCATGATGATGCGGAGGATGGTGGAGGCGGCATTGTGGCTTTAGAAGAAGAAGCCCTGGTGGGGCGGTGGCGGTAGTCGATGCTTCGTGGGGCTCGGTGGGCTTCAGGTTGAGCTTGGCTTCGATGACAAGGAGGAGCGCTTCAAGGCCAATTTCGAGGACTTCGACACCGACTCCGGGTACTCCAACTTGGATCTCTGGCGTGGCAGGGTGGCTAAGGAGGAAAATGATGAGATTGTCCCCGCATTGCTTCACTAGAATCTAATCTGCTCGAATTATAACCTTTTGCGATTGACCACTTCAGAAGCTAAGATATAGTGTGATTGGTTCAGATTACTTTGGTAGAAAAAAAAATTGTGTGGGGTTGGTGTTGAAAGGCTTGATTTATGGGTATTAGAGTATCTCCAATGTTGTGCCGCAAATCGGACACACTAAACATCCGCGAATGTGTTCGGACATGTTCGCGGACCCAGATACGGAAGCCGACCATCCAACCCTATACCTCAAATGTTTGCCTCTATTAACTTAAAAAATTAGTAATGGCCTTACATCAAATAGAAATGGCGTTCCACCATATACAATGATTTATAGCTTGTGAGAGTTGCAACCCAATCCACTTCCGCCAAATAACCATTGAGAGCTGCAACTCTTTTGCCAAATAGCTTGGTAGAGATGCAAACCTTTCACCAAATAGCAACTAAGAGAAATCAAAGTAATTTCTAACTTATTTTAATCACTCCTTCCTCCAACGCAAACAAAGAGAAGAGAGGTTGTGGCATGGGGTACATCGTGATTTTTTATTGGCAAGGCAAAACGCATGAACTTCCTGAAATCTTGCCCAACTTTGCCTCTGATTTGCATGAATTCGGAGGCCCAGATGTGCCTGCGAACGTATGTGGCACGAGGTTGGATAAAAAAAATGGTTGGATGCATTTGCGATCATTTGAGGGACGCCGTTTGAGATGCCCTGACACCAGTGTGTTTAGAGTTTTGGGTTGGAGTGGATTGGATGTTATGAAGTCAATTGGGTTAAGGGCTAGGCCTTTTTCGTTTCTCAGCCATATTTGCCTAAAATGATTAGGTTGGTAGGCTGGTTTCGTTATTGTTCCTTCAGAGAATCGATTTTGGTTGCTAGGTTGTCGATCTTGTGATTTATATTTTTCGTGAGCTTTGATGGTGATTCATATGTTTACTGTTTATAGTCAAGAGGGGTTGAAAATCTACAGAAAAGGGTCGAATTTCTCAGTTTTTATGGAGGTCTCAGCCTTTTGGATTGTTGCCTTGTTTTAGATGGTTGTGGATTTGCATGGGGATTTTTATATACTAGGTTCAGTCCTCAGTCTGAAGGATTATTCTGGTAATTGTTGAGTCGTATTACAACATTGATTCTGCATCATCGATAATGGATTTTTTTGGTGGTCGATAATGGGATTTGTAGATTTATAATTACAGAATGATGGCAAAGGTCTATATCATGTGCGTTTTTTTATCAGAACCCCGGATTTCTATAAGTTGTTATTTACTTTATTTTATTTGCTTTGTGGGTGACGGAAGCTTTCACCCAAACCTCCCATGATAGTTCAATGTTCATAATGATTGTAATATTATACATATTAATTCATGTCCATGATGACATGAATTACTTTTTGCGAGACAAGCTTGTCTATGTTCGTCTCTCTTGGCATTGACACCGATCTTCCATTGATCTTCCATTGCAGATGATTTAAACACCATGCCTACTGCTGGTTTTGATGGTCCTGCACAAACGTCTGCAAAAAGGAAGAGAAAGAACCAATACAGGGGTATACGACAGCGCCCCTGGGGTAAGTGGGCTGCGGAAATTAGAGATCCTATCAAGGGTGCCCGTGTTTGGCTTGGTACTTTCAATAGTGCTGAAGAAGCTGCAAGAGCTTATGATGTTCAAGCACGCAGGATCCGTGGCAAGAAGGCCAAGCTTAACTTTCCAGAGGAACCAACATTTCCCCAAAAACATCGTGCGCCCCCTGCTGCTCCTAAAGTACCCAAGCTAAGCGCAGCACGGGAACATAGTTTCGTACCAGCAGTCAACAACCTTGCCAACCGAAATGCTTTCATCTACCCATCTGCTAGCTTTGCATCAAAGCATCTAGTTGTTCAACCTGACACCATGCCATTTGCTCATGCAATGAGCTCTGTTGCCCTTGTTGAAGCTCCTGTTCCAAATATGTACTCTGACCGGGGAAGTAACTCCTTTGGGTGCTCTGACTTGGGATGGGAGTATCACACCAAGGCTCCACATATATCATCCACTACTCGCATATCTACCATTGGTGAAGGAGCTGAATCTCTGCATGTCAAGAATAATGCCAACAACTCAATGGTGCCTCCTATTATGGAGGATAATGCTGCCAATTTTGAACCTTGGATGAGATATCTTATGGATGATAGCCTCGATGAGATGATTGATAGCCTACTGAATTTTGATGTGCCTCAGGGTGTCGTTGGCAATTTTTCTGAGTGAATCAAACCCTCTATATCGGGACAAAAGGTAAGCCTTCCAATTTGCATGTTCAGTCCGAGGTGAAAATATTTTCATTACTCTCAACTTTTTGTTCTGTGTTTCAGGAATAAGACTATGGAAGATTTGGAAGCACCTATTTTTTTCCTCCGGCTAGCATATGCTTATGTTCAAACTTAGATGCAAAAATGTGCATCATGAGGCTCTATTGTAATCGGGCCGCTACCTAGTTGATTGTCGCTGTGTGGTAGCCCTTTATAAGTCTGATGAACCGTTGTCTTGTATTTTATCAACTTTTATGTCGTCCCTACCATTTCTGAATGTGAACATCAGGATTGTATGCCCAATTTACTTTAATCTGTGCACTTCTCCATATTTTTTTCTTTTATTCTGGATGTTTATTTATTTTTGGAGATACATGTAGCTTATAAGCCACCATGTTTATGTAAGCCGAGTAGCTTATATTTATTTTTATTACTCAGCTTATATTGAATTTGGTGTCAAGTTTGCTTTAATCTGTGCACTTGATCGCCTTTTTCCTAGTTCCGGAGTCCCAGATTTCCTAATATTCGATACTAGATGCGTATGTGTGATCATACGAAGTCGTTCCTTATACATGTAGTTCTTCCGACCAATGTAGTTCTTACACAAACATTTAGTGCGTTTAATTCATGACTTGATGGATTTGTTCCATTTCAATGCATTCTTGATTTATTGCTATAACCTTCACCAACATTCAATGGATTTTACTGTCACTCAATACCTCTTGACATGAGAAGACGTGTGAACCACATATACGCACTACTGAAATTTCCATGTACGCCGAGAGTTTGGCCCTTCGCCGAGGGCCAAAGCACGGATACTCGGCAAACAGACATACGCCAAGAGTGCAATTCCAGTAGTGACGTTTCACTTGATTTATTGCTAACCTTCACCAAATTGGAGGTCTCATGTCACTGTCATGTTAAGTCCTTGATTTGATTTGACGTCTGCATAAGTAGTGTATGCCGCCTTCTTATGATTAGCATGTTATTATTACTCGACAATCACATGTTGCTGACCAAAGATAGTTTCTACGGAGGCTATTTTGTTACTCACATGGATGTTGGTTTTTTTTTATCCGTGGACTATTAGGAAGTAGGTCCATCCTGTGATTAGTTCACACGGAGGGGTTGTCGTCACATGCTTCTCTCACACGTCTACTTCTACTTCCGAGCAATTTTAACCTGGTATTTCTTACCTCCTCTTTTTACATAAAAAGTAAGAAGGTAAGAGTTAATCAAACCCACTACTTAACGAAAATAATGGCTCACATCTATTATATACTCTTACCTCATGTGTAAAAGGAGGAGGTAAGAGGGACCATGCTAAAACATCTCTACTTCTACATAAAAGGAGAAGGTCAATGACTTTTGGTCGAGATTACATCAAAGCGAGGTATGAAGAAAAGTTCCATGCGTGTACTTTTACAGCTACCAACAGTGCAAACATACTCCAAAGTAGCCCGAATAGGCCAACTCATGCTCCAATTTTCTATAGTTGTTTTGTCGATTCATGGCTAGAGCTAGCAGTACGATGTTATGGAGAGCAAGTTGTTTTCTTCCCAGTGACCCCAAGATAGTCAGTTGCCTATTTATTGGTTATCCTGAAAAATCTAAAGCATATTGATTTTATTGTCCAAATCTGGCAACAAAGGTTGTTGACACAACACATGTTGTGTTCTTGGAAAGTGATATGATAAGGAGGAGCATGACATCTCGGGAAATAATTTTGGAGGAAAAATGGGAATATGTCCTGACTCCAATGATTCAAGAACCTGCTTTCCCGGTGTCTACTGATGTTGCACCTCATGTTGAGAGGACTGCTAATGCAACGCCTGTTGAGACTCCCCTGACTGTTTCTGATATAACACCTGATGATGTTTCTATTGAAAATACCGAGCAACCCATAATTGTTGATGATGTGCCGAATAATGAATCTCTTAGAAGGTCACAACGGACTAGAAAGCTTGCTATTCCTGATGACTATCTCACTTACATGAGTGAAGATATGAATGAATCGGTGTTGGATAATGATGCCACCTCATTTAAAGAGGCCATGCAAAGTGAATTTTCGTCTGAATGGCTTAATGCCATGAAAGATGAAATGAAATCCATGAGCACTAACGAAGTATGGGACTTAATTGAAATTCCCAGAGGAGCCAAAACAATTCGATGCAAATGTGTCTACAAGACCAAACGTGCCACCAAAGGAAATATCAAAAAAATTAAGGATAGGCTCGTGGCAAAAGGTTTCACTCAGACATAAGGGATTGATTATAAAGAAACACTTTCGCCCGTCTCTTCTAAAAACTCATGTAGAATAATTATGGCACTAGTGGCTCATTATGATTTGGAGCCACGTCATATGGATGTCGAGACGACAGTTCCAAATGGCGACTTACGTGAAGATGTTTACATTGCACAACCAGAATATTTTGTTATGGAAGTAAATGAGAATTTAGTCTACCACCACAAGAAATCCGTCTATGGATTGAAGCAAGCATCGAGAGAATGGTATCTCAAGTTTGATGAAGTTATATGGAATTTCGGTCTTGAAGAAAATAAAGTGGACAATTGTGGTTATGGCAAGTTTTGGGGGAGTAGATTTATATTCCTGATGTTGTATGTTGATGACATACTTTTAGCCAATAGTGATAAAAATATGTTGCTAGAAACTAAGCGGTTCCTTTTCTCTAAGTTTGACATGAAGGATCTCGTTGACGCAACTTATGTTTTAGGAATTGAAATTCACCGGGATAGATCCAGATGGATCTTGGGGATATCTCAAAGAGAATATATTGAGAATGTACTGAAAAAGTACAATATGCATAAGTGCTCAGCCTCACCTGCTCCTATTGCCAAGGGCAATAAATTTTGGACTTTGCAGTGCCCAAGAAATGATTATGAATCTACGCAGATGAAGTCAATTGCTTATGCTTCAATTGTTGGAAGTATTATGTATGCACGAGTGTGCACTCACCTTGATTTAGTATTAGTGACCGGGATGCTTGGCAGATATTAGTCCAATCCAGGTCGGGATCATTGGAAGGCTGCTAATAAGGTCATGCATTATTTGTAAGGTAGTAAAGGCCTCACACTTACATATAAGAAATCAGACAACCTCGAGGTGATGGGTTATTCAGATGCTGATTTTGCGGGGTGTGTTGATACTATGAAATCCATGCCAGGTTATGTTTCCACACTCGCAAATGGAGCTATTTCATGGAAAAGCTCCAAACAATCTGTCACTACATCGTCGACAATGCAGGCATAATTTGTGGCATGTTTTGAGGCTACCGGTCAGGCAGTATGGCTGAAGAATTTTTTCCCGGGAGTGAGAGTGAGAGTGGTTTACAGTATTTTCAGGCCAATCACTCTCTACTGCGATAATCTACCCACGACATTTTTTTTGGAGTAACAGCAAGTCAAGTGATACTACTAAGCATATTGATATCAAGTATCTTGTTGTGAAAGAGAGAGTCTATGATCAGACAATTAATGTTAAGTACATCAGTACTAAGTTGATTTTAGCGGACCCTCTCATGAAAGTCTGATCATCCAATGTATTCAAGGAGCATGTTGCTGGCATGGGTTTGTTTGAAAGCTTTTGATCCTGGAAAAGTTGGGACCATTATGACACCATATCGACAAAAGGCTGAACCATAGTCACTTGGTTCAGCAATACTTAAACGGCCGTTGTAATCTATTGGCTTGGTGTACCATTTTATCAAATGACGAGTCTGTAATGTCTGTGATGTATGTAAAGAATTATGTAAATTAAGTTGATGAATTATGTGAATAAAGTTTATGGAGCTCATAAGTTTAAGAAGTTTCATTTTTATGTGAAATGATGTATTATAGTCACTAGGGAGTGGTCCCTGATATTGGCCACTACAATCTTTTCCGTCTTGATGCATTATTTTGTTGAAAAGTGAGTTTATAAGTTTAGCCTTACGATCAAGGAAGAGAATGTTGGACATTATGATCTTTAAGAATAATGTGTAGCCATTACATTCTAAGGATAAAGATAAAGCTCAAATGAAAATAATGAATTGTCTGCTACAGTGGGCGGTTGCTACTCTAGGTACCCAACCAGCTGAGCTGCCCTGATCGGGGGCAGCTCTTGTCCAACCAGGTGTAAGGCCCCCAGAGTGCACTGTGCATGTAATAAAAGAGAGATAAATTGATAAGGATGAGTGTGGCTGGCTGCTGCTGGAAGTCACTACATACTTGCACACTCTTTCACTCTCTCTCAACTAAGCTACCGATCAAGCACAAAACAAGAGCACTAGGAAAGACCTCATACAACCATAAGATCGAGTTCTTGATGGTGTTGAATTAAGAGAAGGAGATGGCAGGATCTCAAGATCAAGGTATATCCATCTCCTAATTATTCCGTGGCTCAAAACTTGTGCTATGAAGATCCTGGAGGTTCCAATGTTCAGCACTATCATTTGAGAATCACACATCCCCGCAAAAAAGAAATGAGCATCATACATGTTGATTGTGTTCTCTTGAGTTCTTGTGACCCACCCCCATTTTAAATATGGTGAAGTGGTTTTAATAGGTGTGTTAATTAATAAGAGTCAGACTATGTCACATCCAGATGTATGTTACCTCACATCTAAATTGATTTTATCATCTGTTTGTAGCTCCCTCCACTTGTTTTCTTTATTTTTTAACAATGTGTATACCTCACATCTAAGATGATGTCAGCAATATTTGTGGTCCCCGTTGTTTGTTTTTCTCAGTTGCTAGGCATGTTATTATTTTTCTCCGGCTACAGACGAATGACCACAAAATGGATGCAAATAGCAATAGTCGATCAACGTTTTGTTACACATGAGTGGCCACAAAACCCTGGATGATGCATGTATATTTCAAGCGTCAACGCAGACATGCAGACGGACACGCGGCCAACCGAGCACATGGACCCAAGTAAATGACTGGAATGATTAAGATGGGCCTCTCACTTATCTTACCTTAAGCATGCCAACTATCACTCTCTTTATACTACTTGTCTAACCCTTTGGGTATGCAATTTACTTGCTACAGTATTCACATTTTTTGTAACTGGTATTGTTTATTTTTGGTGAAATAAAATATTGTTTGCATTTTTTTCTAAAAAACCGTGAATGAGAAAGGAATTAGAAAATTTGTAAAATGTACACAAAATCAAAAAAATAACGAATACAAAAATGTTCTTGAAATAAAAAATGTCCAGAATTTTGAAAAACTATCATGATATTTTATAATATGTAAAATAAAAAAATAGAAAATCATGAATGTTTTTTTATGTGGACATGGTCGATTACGCTCCCCTCGTTCATAATTGTAGTCTTATTCTGGGCATGCAGTTCCATGTTGATGGTGGAGTTGCAACTGGGACAGAAATGAGTCGGGCCCTTATTTGCGTATCAAGAGTGGAGTTGCAATTGAGACAAAAAAAGGGCCACCCCCTTCCCAAGTTGCGTGTCGACGGTGGACTTGTAGCTGGGAAACAAATTGGTTGGACCCCAATTGGGTATCGAGGTTCGATTTGCAATTGAGATAAAAAAAAGGCGGTCCCCAATTGCATGTGAGGAGTGTGGTTGGAAGTGCAACTACGAAAAAATATGGTTGGGCCACAGTTGCTTGTTGAGGGTGGACTTGCAATTAGAACAAAAAAGTGCCTCCCCCCCTCAATTGCATGTCGGGGGTGGACTTGCAACTGGAACAAAATATGGGTCGGGCACCCCAGTTGCATGTCGTGGGTGGACTTGCAACTACGAGAAAAAAACTCCTTGCTTGTTGTGTGTTGTGGGTGGACTTACAACTGGGACGAAAAATGGATCGGGAACCCCAGTTGCATGTCATGGGTGGACTTGAAACTATGAGAAATAGCCCCCCTCCCTAGTTACGTGTCAGGGGTGGACTTGCAACTGGGACGAAGAATAGGTCGGGCACCCCAGTTGCATGTCATGGGTGGACTTGCAACTACGATAAAAGGCTTCACCCTAGTGGCCTGTCGGGGTGGACTTCCAAATGGGACAAAAGGGGTTCCCGCCCTAGTAGCGTGTCCAGGGTAGACTTGCAACTAGGACAAAAATATGGGGCCAGACATTGTTGCTTATCAAATGGTGGGCTTGCAACTAGGACAAAAATATAAGGCGGGTCCTTTTGCATGTTGGGGGTGGACTTGCAACTGGGAAAATATGAGTCGGCTTCCTCAGTTCCGTGTCGTGGATGGAATTGCAACTACGACAAAAAAATGTGCCAGTCGGGTTGCATATCGAGGGTGGATATGTAACTAGGACAAAAAATGCTTGACCCCTAAAGTTACATGTCGAGGGTGGACCTACAACTAGAACAAAATAATGGGCCAGTACCAGTTACGTATCAAGGATCGACTTGCACCTAGGGAAAAAAGAGATGGGCTCGATTGCATGTTCGGGGTGGACTTGCAACTGGTACAAAAGGGGTCCCTGTTCCAGTTGCGTGTTGAGGGTAGGCTTGCAATTGAGGCAAAAAATGGGGCCAAACATGATTGCGTATCAAAGGGGGGACTTGCAACTAGGACAAAAAAACGGATCCATTTGCATGTCGGGGATGGTCTTGCAACTGGGACAAGATGGGTCGGCCTCCCTAGTTGCGTGTCGAGAATGGACTTGCAAATAGGACAAAAAAATGGTCAGCCCAGTTGCATGTCGGGGTGGACATGTAATTCAAACAAAAACTGGTTGACCCTTCAAGTTGCATGTTGAGGGCGAACGTGCACTTGAAACAACATAATGGGCCAGACATAGTTGTGTATCAAGGATCGACTTGCACCTAAGAAAAAAAGGAGGCGAGCCCAATCGCATATCGGGGATGGACTTGCAACTAGGACAAAAATAGATCGGTACCCTAGTTGCGTGTCGATGGTGAATCTGCAACTCAGACGAAAAAATGGACGACCCGATTTGCATGTCGAGGATGGACTTGCAACCGATGAAAATATGATTGCGAGGATGAGAAGACACGACACTAGCTACATTATTATTGTGTGCCATCTCTTATAAAAAAGTAAAAGACAAAACAAATAACAACAAAAAAGCAAAGACAGTCATAACGCGGCCCATACACAACATGAGGTCCGCAGCAGTAAAGGAACAATAATAAGATGACAACTCATTAGAGGCGACGCATGTCGTGCCAGCCCCCAAAAAGGCAACAAACAAATAAAAACGACAACACACGGGTGTGCCTGGACACGTGCCTACATTGCATCGTTTTTTGTGCGGTGTGTGAGTTAGATATGACATAGCTATATTCAATCGCGAATCAACCTGTGGTTGGATGGTTAGAGAGACAATGGTATTCATAGGCCACCAGTGTTTAAGTTCTGGTGGTCACATTATTCCTGAATTTATCTCAAGATTTTCGATGATGCGTGCTTAGTGGGAGGAGACGTTCCTGTCGACAACGAGGCGCATACAGTGACATTGTAAATCTCAAGATGATATGCCGAGTCTCTCGAAGGTGCTCATAGGGGTATGGTGTGCGTGTGTATGTTTATAGAGATGAGTATATACGCGTTTATATGAACGCCTGCGTCTATAATATGTTACAAAAAAAGCTATATCCAATCTCGGTGTCCTTTTGTAAATATGATTTTTTTTGTAAATTTCAGCCAAAAAATAAAACAAACAAATCAAAGCCCGAACCAACGGCCCTCGCACGGAAATGACACAACGCAGCCCACTAAGAAAACGAGATAACACGGCCACACAATGGCAAAACAGAAAACATCTCGTACGTGTGTGCATGTGAGACTACGTGGGCAAATGATAAATTTGCATGAATCCAGTCCAATTTTATTTTGGCATGAATCTTATAGCTATCAGACGTGTGGTGGAGAACTTATATGTGTGGTAGTATTTCACATCTAGATGTGAAATAGTGATTTTGAATTAGAGAAATTTTACGGTGCATCATAATACACAAAAGTACGTGTATTATATTAGCGATCCAATGGATGACATTAGTTGAGCCTTATTAAGGCCGAGGGGCATTTTCGACCTAAAAAATTACGGCCCAATTTAATCCAGGGGTATAATTGTCCTAATTTTTTTAATTAAATTAATTACATTAACATAGCATTAA
>CBMN010048838.1:0-10147 GCA_000582825.1 Hordeum pubiflorum
CGGCTTACGCTGAGAACCCAAATGTGACAGAGCGCCTACAGCCTCGTTGAGCCGGCGATCAAGATCAACCTGGTAACCCTTAAAATGACCAGCGATAACGATGAGTGCGTGTCGATAATCCGCCATAAGGGGGTCCTCTGAGTCCCAAGTCCCAGATACTTACTGAGCGACTAAATCCGAGTCAGCCAAACATCTAACCCGTCTTAAATTAATTTCCTTAGCCATGCGGAGCCCATGGAGGAGGGCCTCATATTCAGCTGCACTGTTAGTACAAGGAAACAAGTGCCTTAAAACATAACAAAATTTATCACCTCGTGGAGAAGATACGATAACTCCAGCCCCAGAGCCTTCCAATTGTCTAGAGCCATCGAAGTGTATCGTCCAGTATGTTTTATCTGGCTTTTCCTCGGGTAATTGCAACTCATTCCAATCATTGATGAAACCCACCAATGCCTGAGATTTGATTGCCGTCTGAGGCACATACTTCAGATGGTGTGGTCCGAGCTTGATTGCCCATTGAGCAACCCGGCCAGTAGCCTCCCAATTCTGGATAATGTCTCCTAGAGGAGCTGAACTGACCATGGTAATTGGGTGTTCTTGAAAATAGTGCTTCAATTTGCGACTATCCATAAAGACACCAAATACCAATTTCTGCGTGTGTGGATATCGTTGCTTGGACTTGGTCAAAACTTCACTGACATAATAGACTGGCCTCTGGACTAGGTATTCGTTCCCGGCCTCCTTCCATTCCATGAAAACTGCCATGCTCACCGCCTTATTATTGGCGGCGATGTACATGAGCATAGGCTCTTTATCAAGTGGAGAAACCAGGACGGGCGGCTCAACCAATTGCTTCTTAAGAGCTTGGAAAGCTTTGTCTGCAGCATCACTGCAGACAATTTTTTTTATCTTTTTCAATAACTGGTAGAGGGGGATCGCTTTATCACCGAGGCGGCTTATGAACCAACTCAAGGCGGCGATGTGACCCGCCATACGTTGGACGTCATTTATATTAGTTGGCATAGCAAGCGAGGCCACCGCCTTGATCTTGTCTGGATTAGCCTCGATGCCCCATTCAGACACCAGAAAACCCAGCAACTTGCCTGCAGGGACACCAAAAACGCACTTGGCCAGGTTAAGCGTCATCTTGTAAACCCGAAGATTGTCAAAAGTCTCCTTGAGATCGTCCAACAGAGTCTCCTTCTTCTGGGCCTTGACCACAATATCATCAACGTAAGCGTGAACAATGCGCCCATCTGATTGTGGAAAAAAATCTGTATGCAACGCTGATAAGTAGCCCCCGCACTCTTAAGTCCAAAAGGCATAGAAACATAGAAGAAAGCCCCAAAATGTGTGATAAAGGCCGTCTTTTTTTGATCCTCAACGGCCATCTTGATCTAATGATAACCGGAGTAAGCATCTAGGAAGCACAAGCTCTCACAACCAGCGATGGAGTCGATGATTTGGTAATGCGAGGAAGAGCAAACGGGTCCTTAGGACAAGCCTTGTTAAGATCTATGTAATCAACACACATACACCAAGTGCCATTTTTCTTCAGAACAAGCACTGGGTTTGCCAACCATTCAGGGTGGAAAACTTCAACAATGAACCCGATAACTAAGAGCCGGGCCACATCTTCGCCAATAGTCTTTCGTTTCTCCTCGTTAAAATGACGGAGGTACTATTAGACAGGTTTCATCTTTGGATCCACATTGAGGTGGTGCTCAACAAGTTCTCTCAGTGCACCAGGCATGTCAGAAGGTTTCCATGCAAAAATATCCCGATTCTCACGGATGAACTCAATGAGCGCGCTTTCCTATTTGGGATCCATGCCTGTCCTAATAGTGAACTGTTGGGACGAATCTCCTACAGTGAAATCAATCTATTTTGTATACTCGGCCAGTTTGAATTTGAACAGGGGGTCAGATTCCGTAGTGGGCTTTTTCAGGGAGGTCATGTCCGTCGGGTCAACATTGGCTGTGTAGAATTTCAGCTCTTCTGCTGCGTAAGCCACATCTCCCTCCTCACATTCAAGGGAAATATTTTGGTTGCCATTAACTCTAATGGTCCCCCTGGCCCAGGCATCTTGAGCTTGATATAAACGTAACAAGACAGTGCCATGAAGCGGGCATAAGCTGGCCGGCCGAAGAGGGTGTGATAAGGGCTCTTAATTTTGACCACCTCAAAGGTTAGAGATTCACATCTGTAATTGAACTCTGTGCTAAAATAAACTTCTACCTTGATTCGCCCAATAGGATATGCTAACTTCCTAGGAACAATCCCGTGAAAAACTATGGAGGAGGGCTGCAGTTGTTTCTCCGACAGATTCATTCGTCTGAACGTGTCGTAGGATAAGATATTGATGCTACTTCCCCCGTCCATGAGTACCTTCATGAGGGTATAACCACCGACTTGAGATGACACCACCAGAGCGAGACCACCCAGATTATCAACCCGAGGAGGATGATCATCTCTACTCCATGTTATCGGTTGTTCTGGCCAATTTAATTACGCGGGGACAGCTGGCTCGACCATATTGATGGCTCTCTGCTAAAGTTCGCGATCATGCTTACAAGTGCTAGTTGTGAACACGTGATACTACCTGTTGCTCAACTGTTTAGGGTTATTTTGAAAACCGGACTGATTGCCCTGTTGCTGGTCGCCTTGCCCAGAATGTTGATTTCGACTGCCATTGCGACTAGATTCTTGGAAACTAGCCCATGAGCTGACTGATCCTTGGAACCAAGGATTTGTGAAGCCATCGGATAAGCCGACTCCTCGGAAGCCGGCCCCAGACCCGCCGGTAACGGGCTGGCCCGGATGTCCACCGCCACCGCCACTGTGGTGATTCTAATAAGCTTGATGATGAAACTCCTGCATGATGAAGCAGTTCTCCCACGAGTGGTAGGCCGGCTTGTCTGGGAAACTATGCTTGGGTTAAGGACCTTTAAGTGCTTCCTCATAGTTACAAGGTTTGTTTCCACTGTAAGATCTGCCGGAGTTGTTGTTCCGTCGCTGACCCTTGAAGCCAGTATTGGTGTTAGCAACAAAGTCTGATCCCCCTCTGGGTGCTTGCGCTTACCACCATTGCCTTGACTACCATGATTTCCGTTATGCCCTGAGGTGTTCTCCTGTTCATCCTCGACGCCATCGTGTTTCTTGCCTTTGCCAGACTTGTCATCGCCTGAATTAGGGTCTTTTGTGATGTCCGACTCAGCGTACCTAGTAAGGACATCCATGAGGTCCCCCATGTCTTGAACCTTCCGCTTAAGACGCCCAAGTTTCTGAACAAGAGGCTGGAAGTGACAGTTCTTCTTCAAAATTAAAACAGCCTGGGCAGCTGTTATACTGTCAGAGGAGTGAATAATCTCGGCGACCCGGCTCCAGTGATGGGCAGACTAATCCGCATGTTGGATACAATGTTGTAGGTCAACAATCGTCATTGGGCGTTTGCAGGTTCCTTGAATTTTTTAGATGAAGCGATCCTTCAGTTCCGCCCAAGTATTGATTGAATTGGGAGGTAGGTTTTTCAACCATGTGCGAGCCGGTCCTTCCAACATCATGGTCAAATACTTAGCGCGGACTGCATCACTGACATCCAGCATGTCCATGGCTATCTCATAGCTCTCTATCCATGCAGTCGACTCGAGATCAGCCATGTAGTTGGGAACTTTGCGAGGGCCTTTGAAGTCCTTGAGCATGCGCTCATTGCCTAAAGCCAGTGCAAGACATGGCATTTCGATATTTCTGGTGCTTAGACCCGCCCTGGAAGAAACTGACGGGGGTGTGGAGGGAGGCACTTGACCCGCCGCTGCAGCTGCTGCTTCTGCCTCTCGCATGGTCGGAGCCGCATCGATGATTGCCTGCGCGTCTACTACCGGCCGGGCTGGGGAATTCTGAGCACGTTGCGTGCGTTCACTACTATAGACTGGGGGGGGACTCCACATGTTGACTCCTGCTACGACTCTGATATGGGATAGAGGGAACCCATCAACGACTATAGGAGTAATGCACCTGTTGGGTGACCGCAGTCTTCAACATCTCAATGGCGTTCCTGGCCTCAATCTCAATTGGGGTGTTTCCCATGATCGGAAGTGCTTCAAGGTTGCGAGTTGCCGCCAGCATATTGTCCACAGGATTGGAAAAATGACCCACCGGTGTATGGAAACTACGAGGTGGTGACTGAGCCAGTGACAGGTGGGCCGACTCATGCTGTTGAGCCTGCTGACGAGGTTGATGCAACCGCGGCTGCTCAGCCCTGAGTGTACGCTGTGGTGTGCTGAACAGGCATGTAGGATCGTAATTCGGGGGCAGGCGGGTTGTATGTGTCCTTTGATGAACTGCCTCTGAAGCGTCCTGACAAAGACTTCGATACCAAGCTTCTGCCTTCACGCGTTCGGTCTTGTTGTGGATGTGAGCCTGCACCTGCGCCATGCGAATATTCTCATCGTCGATTTCCTCCTGAACCTTAGCAAACTGTTCGTGATGCTTGGTCATCTTCGTGTTACGCTCCGCCTAATTCTCCGCGGTTACAGGTGTTTCCAGGAGTGTCGTCAGGGCAGTCATCAAGTCGGCCATAGCCTGAGCCGGTGTTTTGCCCGAGCCGGCTGCACCTGGAGCCGGTGCCAAAGTGCCGGTCCCGGTTGCCGCACCTGCCATCATGGAGTCGAGGGCAGCCGCTATCCCTGTCGTGAAAACGGCAGCTCGCCGAGGTGGCTCAAGGGACTCTGGAGCGGCGTCATCGCCGGAGTAGCCCCAGAGCCTACCATCGAAGAGCAGGAGGATTGACTCGATTTCTCCGACCGAGGACTTGCCATCGAAGTAAACGAGGGTCTCCCCACAAGTCGCGGAGTCGTCCGCAAGGTTGACTCCCTGAGTGAAGCCGACGAAGACATGATTCCAGCCGGCTTGAGCCTGGCCGGGTTGGGTGCACTGAGCCGGCTCGACGATGTCGGTGCAGATGTCCGGATTCACCGATTTTGCCAACGAAGACGTGGATCTTGCCAATGGGAACCCGGTACCCATACTCGGTTGAGCTGGCCTCGGGACCCATCCTGAATCGTCGATGTAGAGCTTGCCGCGACGACTCTTGGTCATCCGACCGATCACGTATCCCTTGATCCCTGGGAGAGCTCCCTCCAAGAACTCAACACCACCATGCGCACGCCCCACGGTGGGCGCCACCGTCGTGGTTTTGTCACGGTAGATGTCCTCCTGAAAGGACTAAGTCTGGGAGCCATCGCAACTAGGTGGTTGCTTGGATGTGGTTTATCGGGAACGAGAGATAAGGGTTTACCCAAGTTCGGCCCCTCTGATGGAGGTAAAAGCCTACGTCCTTCTTGTTTTGTCATTGATGATGATGATCTCGGTCACAAGGGTGCGGAATCGCTAACCTAGCTCTCGAGGGTTTCTCCTCTGTCCTATCTGCCTCAGGGGCTCCCCTTATATATAGGTTGAGGCCCTGAGGTCACAATATAATCCGGGTCGTAAGACAACCCATGTCTTAGTCTACTTTCTACTTATATTTTCTCTCAAGTAAGGGAAATTCCCCATGACTTCCTTCATAAGTCGGCCCTCAACTTAAGCCACCTCCTAGGCCTCGAACCACCTAGTTAACCACAGGCCACGTAATGAGACTATTTATGAGCCGCCCCCAGGCAACCAGGTCATATCCTGGCCGGGTCATACCGTGGGGTATATCCGCAACAATAGGGATTGTCATCAATTACCAAAACCACACATGGAGAAATATTAACACTTGTGCAATGCAAGATTACAAGTATGAACTAGATGAGAGAGCACTATGGTAGTGGAGATGGCTATGGAGATGAAAATGGCAGCGTCTAGGGTTTGTGGATGGAGATGATGATGAAAAGGTTTTGGCTGTGCTCGACGCTGTTATGTTAACATTTCGACGGGGTCCCCTTTATAAAAGTTGTTCAAGTGGATGACCTACCTCGGTTTTCACGCCAAACGACCGCTCAAACAGGCGCGTGCGGTCGCATGGAACATCATCTTTGACTCTGGTGACCTTCTGGTGCCTCCTGGTGACTTATTTCTTCTCCATTTTCCTTCCTTTCCTTTCTGCCACGTGATTTCTTCCCTTTTTAGCCCATTTCATGTGGAAGAATATCAAAGAGAGGATTTGTGGAATCCTTTGAATTCATTANTCATTAGTGGCAATATCGAAGCAAACATCTCTATTTTAATGAAACATCTTGGTTTAAACATGGTTGACATGAGTGTAAAAATATCACTCATCAAGTTCCTCCATGGTTGATATTATTCAAATCCGAAATCATGACCTCTTCCCGGAACAGTCTGAGCATCAAACTACTTCACACGACCAGGCTTTATTTAGGGTCTACCGAGACTGGTCCCACATTACATTTTATGGCCTTTCTTGATTTTTGCGTTGCTAGAGAGAAGAGCGGTCTGAAAACAAGTAATTGAGGCATCTCTTAACGTGACTCAGAGTTTTATTCAATAGTCTTAGAGACACATCAATTTGCATACCCCCGCTCTTCCCCATCTTGCTCCATTTGAGAAGATTTTCTCCTTCAATCTACCAAGAGCTCGCGCAATGGCAAGCACTCCAGTATCTTCCGCATATCCTCATGGGCCTCTCCGTGAGGATTGGTTGAGCTGCACCGTCTCCTGTCTTCGCCTGAATCGGCTGGCAACCCAAGGATATCTACCCGTGTCAGATCTGACCTCCACTCCCATGGGCCTAACCTCCATCGATGACCAAGCGCTAGCTGAGAACCATCTGCCCCCCATGGAGCAGAGAGAGTCTGCCATGTCCCTTTCCTTTTACTAGGTCTAGGTTTTCCTGTCCACCCCTTTCTCAAGGGATTATTGGGGTTCTATGGGATCCAACTCCACCATTTACCCCTAATTCAATTTTACATATCTAGGGGTTCATCGCCCTGTATGGGATGTTCCTCAGGTGCGAGGCTCATTTTGAATTGTGGCAGAAATATTTCTGCCTCATCCCCCGCTCCCGGGTGGGAGTAATTTATGAAGTGGGCGGAGCCGAGGTGTGCTAAATTGCTGGCACCGGCTACCCATTTGGCATGCCAAAATAGGATTCTGAGGGTGGGTCCTCGAAATGGTTTTACATAGCTGATGTCCCTCTCTACGATCCAGTTCGCAAAGGAGTACCCAAGTTCTCTTCCTCTCCTCCGAAGAAGTGGTTCAATTAGCGGCCGAGGAATCCTTCTCAAGCGATGATCGATGAATTAGAGCGTCTAGCCACCCAAGTAGACCTGCCTTGTTCATAACAAGTTTACCATCATCGATGTGATTGCTACATCTGTCCTCCGGTACGTCCAACTTCTTCAATAGCACGTGCATCCATTATGGATGTACAACGGCACATATGACGTGACTCGTTCCTTCAAAAGGGGGTTTGCAAATGAGGCAGCACTGGCCGGCACCCTAGAGAGAATCTTTAAAGGAGAAGAAGAATTCTCCCGTCAGAAATTCATGGACGACCTTTCGTACCACAGACCATCCGAAGCGGGGAGTATGTTTGTTCATGCATCTTGCCCGAGCAGTTTATTAACTCTCTTGAGCACTTATTCAATTTATCCAAGCAGGGGGTGGAGACACTTTGTGGATTCAGTGAGCTGTCCCGCTCCTCAACCGGAGACTTATTCCCGGGATGACGATCCCAGCTTTCCATGAAGATCCCGAGCTGTCAATCGTCTTTAGGGATGGTGTCTTTTACCAAGAGGATACCGACGGTCCGGGGATGTCTCTTCTTCTGGATACACCGGGGGTGCTACCGTCCACAATAAGTGTCTGCCAAGCCTCGCCTCCAAATAGATGTTCAGCTCTCGAGCTTTTGACTTCTCTCCCCAAGGGCCACCGCTCAAAGATCCAAGCACCCGAGGGGTCGATTCAGACAAACCAACCGAGAACCCGTGGAGCGACCAAGCGACTAGCTACAGGCCCAACGACGTCGAATACCCCCTCTCACAGAAGGTAGACTTTTGGATGTGGCAATATTATATTTCATAAACAATTGGTCTATGCATTCTTAACAGCTGTGTTTTGCAACCATACATGCAATTTGTCAAGGCGCCTTCGTCCGAGGACACAACGGATGAACAACCTATCCCGAGGACCAACGCGGCCCCAGTGCTACCTCCCAAGATATCACAGCCCGAGGTTCCTAGTGTGGATCCTCAACCCGAACACTGGGGGTCCTTTTTTGCCACCAACTCCGAGGTCGAGAGCATGATGCATCATCGGAAGAGAAAAACATCTCTGAGGCATCCAATTTTCTCTGAACAAGAGTTTAATGCTCCTAACTTGGTAGATGCTTACCTCGAAGCAGCTCAAGCCGGCCTTGAGGACACAACGGGCGTGATGTCTAGCAGTTTACATGTAATTTTTATAATCAAGCTCTCTTATTATCTTCAAATAGCCTATGGTCGAACCCAGTAGCCCTCCGGAAGGACCTAAACAAGCTTTGGTCCTTCCCAGAAGAAACATGAATCACTTTTTACTCCTTCTGAGAATTCTAGTAGTCCGAAGTGTAACCAGCGCGAATGCTAGTAGCCCCTGAGACACTGATTGGTCAACCAGACCGATCAGTGTATCCGAGGTTCTATACTTCTTTTATCATAGTTTAGCGCAAAAACCAGTAACCCTCGAGCCTTAATTGGGCATGCATGGCCAACTTATGGGTCCGATATCACCACCCACATAATTACACAGGAATTTTGCAGACTGCTCAGGAGAAAAACAAGGACCTCTCCAAGGAACTAAAACTGATGAATGTAGAGTTGGAAACTGTGAAGTCAGAGATAGAGGATATCAAAAAGTTAACCCGAGAAGCACATGGTAAGTGTACTTTGGCGGATTTAAATTTTCAGTAATGCTAAGTCCATCCTTAACAACACCTACTTTCGTAGTAGCCGAAACCATCGGTCAACTGAAGGACCTAGCGCATGCTCAAGAGGACCGTCAATATGATGAATCTCAAGAACAGGTCGCCCGTCGTGTCCTTGCCCGAAGCAAGGATGACAATAATGACTTGAAGGCAAAAAATGAACAACAAGCAGACGAAATTGAGGCTTTAAAGTCCCAACTCACGGCAGTTGAGGGGAAGAACCAAAGGATAGACTAGACAATAAATGGTAAGCATGACCACCTTTTTGAAAAAGTTCAGTAATGACATGTCCCTACTAGCCGATATTTCTTTTCATTCTATTGACTGGTCAACTTCAAGAGGCGACCAACTCCTCTACGCCTAATGCTTTAGAGAAATTGAGCAAACTGCTTAAGAGATCCTGGCGAACTATGAAGTGTGCTTTCAAGGCTTTATGGCCTGGTGAACCAATTCCTAAAGGGATCTCCAAGATAGCTGACCACCTAAGGGCAGCTCAGCGCCGCTTATAGGTGTGGAAGATATCTGCTTGCCGAGAAGGAGCTCGGGAGGCATGGGCAATGATAAAATGCGTGTTTCACTAGGGAATACACAGAGCGCCTTGCTAGAGTTGGCCCAAAAGGAGCGGCTGGCAAGGAGGTGCTTACGCATGTAGTCTATGATCAAGTTATGCCAGCTGCTGGCATCTCGCAACAATACTTTGCCCTTGATTCTTTGATAGATGGGATGAATGAAATGTAAAAAACTTTTATGTATGATGACTACGTATCTAAGTACTTGACATCATTATGCCCAAATCGGAAGTATGAACTTCATTAACCAGCCATCCGCTTCCACCTCCTCATCGAGTGGACGGGGAGTGTTACCTACTCCCGGCCGATTAATCAAACTAGATTTTTTGGATAATCAGGCTATCCGGCTTTGTGGTTCAAAAAACAAAGTGTAGTAGAGGTTGATGTTATATTACTTTTTAACCTAAGAAACATCTTCCGAGAAAAATAGGTCTTCTATGAGTTCCTTTCCTTAGGGTATCATGTTAACCATGATGTGGTGACTTACCATCCCAGCTTATGCGGGAGAAAGGTTATGTCGAGGATAAAGCCCCTGGTTATGGTTTGAGAAAACTAATAATTTTTTACTTCCATCGTGGCTGACTAGTTATATTCTTAAGAACGCTAGCTTTTGGCTTTGTCCATCTAAGGTACTACACCGGGTGACCAGGGAGTAACAATCGCAGAGGTGCTCCCT
>CBMN010048858.1:60-12140 GCA_000582825.1 Hordeum pubiflorum
CACCCCGCCGCCCCTCGTCGTGCGCGACGCGGACCAGGAGGCGGAGGCCGCCTATCAGGAGGCGCTGGTGGCTGTCCTTCACGAAAGCGAGAAGGAAGAGCGACGCAAGGAGGAAGAGCGACGCAAGGAGGAGGAGGAGGAGGCAGCTTATCAGGCACGGATGGCGGATGCCATGGCGCTCTCCACTGCCGGCGACTGCGTCGTGCCGCCGCTGGCCCCGTCGTCCCTCGCCAAGGCCGAGCTGGGGCGACCACCCTCAAGACTGAGCAGTACACATGGCACGGGGTGGTGCGTGAGTGGGTGAGCTCGCCACCCGTCTAGTTGGGGGCGACGCCGGAGCAGGAGCGGATCTACCTGGAGAACTGGCGGCAACGGCGGCTGGCGGGGGAGCGCCTCGAGGGCCAGCGGCGCGAGCAGTTGGAGCACGACGCCGAGGCGGCGGAGGAGGAGCATCGTGCCGAAGACCAGCCAACGGCGGTGCAGCCACCGACAGACGACGTCGCCACCGCGTGGGAGACGGCATTCCCCTGGGCTGGCCTAGCGCCGATGCTCGTCGACCTCACCGGCCCCGACAATGACGATGAGGACGCCTAAGGCAGCGCGCCTTGTAGTTTTAATTTTAATTTAATGTTTTTTACTTAATGCATGGTGGACTCGTGGACTATAGCCAGCCTTTGAGGCCGGCATTAATGTTTAATTAACGTTTTTTCTTTTCAACATACTTATGGTGTATTTTTTTCGCGCCACCTAAAAAATGGGTCATTGCAGCGTTGGGCGCAAGCGCCGACCCATTTTGAAAAGCGGACATGGCTTTCCGCCGGGCAGATCAAAACGGACAAAACTCGCGTCCGTTTGGGTCGCGTGGTTGGAGTTGCTCTAAGGGCATCTTTAACGGCAACCCGCAAATTTTCTCTCGCATCCGTCCGTGGACAGGAAGGATCAGTTCGCGGACACAAATGCGGGAGGACGCCTTCCAACCATACATACATTTTAACAACAACTCAAACTAACCGGACGAAATTCATGCAAACACGATCGAATTTCATGTAAACACGATGGATTTCATATAAACACGTGTTTGCATGTTTGCATGAAATTCTCATATAAACACGGACGAATTTCATGCAAACCGGAGCTCATTACATTTACATCAGTCCGGCTCTAGATGTATATAATTAATACCTAATCTAAATTGTCGTTGGCGCCTGTTCCCCGTGTCCGGCAATGAACCCCAAGAACTGAAGCTTCGTCTTCTCCAGCTTTGCCTCACGCTCTACAGCTTCGTCTTTGTAATCTCCTCCTCCGGAGGCCCGGCAAGCGCAAATGTCCACCTTCACGTTGCCGCCAAGCGACTAATTGGCCGCCGTTGTTCAGCCCACCAAGGTTGACATCGACGGAAGAGGAGGAGCGGTGGCCTTTCTGGGATCTGAGCGGCGGCGACCTCCCGCGCACTACTCTTTGTCGCTGCCGGTAGCGCCCGTGGACGTGCCGGCTTCGTTGGGTGCGGCCTTGGTGTTTTCCTCCTCCTCGTCGTTGATGTCGCCGAACAACAGCACGCCCTCCTCCTTGTCGTCGTCCTTGGCCGCGGTCACCACCTCCGCCACCCGCTGCCTGTACCGCCAGCGTGCGACGCGAATCTCGTGTGCGGAGCGGTAGGACTCCAGGATCGCCTCCTGCTCCGCCAGGTCCGCTTCGGGCACGACCGCCCTGCCGGCGATGAGTTGCTGCTTCGCCTGCAGGTGCTCCTGGAAGAGGTCGTGATTGTAGGCGGCGTCGGCCCGCGCCTCCCGAAACCACTGCTCCCGCACCATGTCCATGTAATGGGCACGAGCATCGCCGATGGTCATGGTGCAATGCACCGGCGAGGGAGGCACAACGGAGGAGGATGGTGGCACGGCGGAGGAGGAAGACGAGGGTAGTACCGGGTCATCCATTGGGACGTCGACGTCATCCGGCTGCCTGCCGGTCCGCCAGCGGGCAGCAATGCCGGCCATCTCCTTCTTCTGCTCCGGCGTGAGCCCATCCCAGAGAGCTTTGGGGGGGGAGGAATCCATGGTGGGAGAGAGATCGGAGGCTGATGACTGCGGCTATGGCGGGGGCAACAGTTTATATAGCAATGGCAGGCGGCTTATGGACGGACGGGTGGCGCCAGAGGAGATGCCTCGGCAACCGCGTGCCGTCAATGTGGGCGGCAGATGGACGGACGGACGACCGTCGTGTCGTTTGAACGCGCAACAGTCGCCTGCAGCGGGAAGCGGTGCGGGCAATGCTCTCTCGGCCGGCGCACTGCTTCAATACCGGCGCCAGTGAGCGTTCGCATCTACTCTAGGCGGGCATGAATGCGGGCATTGACTTTGTGGAGCGGTGATGACTGGTAATGACTGTTTCGTGAAGGGGTGTTTATGGTAGGCAGGGGGTCAAAACCGTGCGGAGTAACGGTCCGGACTTCCGTAAACCTTCCCACATTTGTCTTCGGTTTACGAAAAAAATCACGTCCAGACCTTTGTGAAAGATTTTCGGGTCTGTTTGGGAGATGCCCCAAGACGATAAGGGGCAGCAGAGAAACATTGCTAGGAATGGTAAGTGGGCAGTAGTAGCTTCCTACGCTCGCTCGCCACCTGGCGCGATGGCGAGCGGAACGACAACATCGCCTCCGTGAAGTACGGCCCCCTGTGGCGAGCGCTCCGACGCAACCTCACGGCCGAGATCACGTCACGCCTCGGTTCCTTAGCCCCGCTGCGTGAGGAGGCCGCGCAGACCCTCGTCGCCGACTTCTCCGCCCGATGCCCCGGCGAGCTGGCCGTCCGTGAGCCCATCGCCGAAGCCGTGTTCGCGCTGGCCACGCGCCTGTGCTTCGGGGACTTTGTCGACGACAGCCACAGAAGCGCCATGGGGCGCGTGATACAGGAGTCCATCGCCATCGCCGGGGAGCTCACAACTAGTTTTGGTGGGTCGATGCTATCCAGGATCGCCTACGGGAGGAGGTTTCGCCGGTTCTACAACTTACTCAGACCGGCAGGTCGAGCTGTACCTCCCTCTGATCGCCGCTCGGAGGCAGTCGCAGTCTCAGCTCCGTGGTGGCAATGGCACTGTTCGTCCGTACGTCGACACACTCCTTGACTTCCGTGTCCCCAACGGCGACGATAATGCCACCGCCGGGCGTCCTCTTCGCCGCGGCGAGCTTGTGGCACTTGTGTTCGAGTTCCTTGGCGCGGCCACGGGGTCAACTGCAACGTGCATCGAGTGGACCCTCGCCCACCTCATCGACCAGCCGGAGGTCCAAGACAAGCTGCACCGCGAGCTCGACGACAAGGCCGACGCTTCTACCGGGATACTCTCCAGCAAGATCCTTCGTAGCGGCGATATGCCTTATCTGAACGCCGTGGTGCTAGAGACCCTCCGCATGCACCCGCCGGTGCCGTTCATCTTGCGCAGCGCCCACGGCGAGGGCGCCAAAGAAATCGGCGGCGTGACCTTCCCCGTGCCGGCGGACGGCCTGCAGGTGCTGTTCAATCTAGGTGACATGGGAAGAGACGGAAAGACGTGGAACGATCCTGACGAGTTCCGGCCGGAGCGGTTCCTTGCCGGCGGCAAGGCAGAGGACGTTGGGCCGGTCCCGGGCCCTAAGGAGATCAGGATGATGCCGTTCGGTGCCGGGCATAGGAATTGCCCCGCTGTGAGCATGGGAATGCTGCACGTCAAGAGCTTCTTGGCGGCGATCGTCCATGAGTTCGACTTTGCGCCATCGGCCGAAGACTGCAGCGGCGGTGTCGACATGACGGAGCAGCCCGACGGCTTCGTAAAGTTAATGAAGAAGCCACTCTCGGCGCTTGTCATGCGACGCAGTTAATTTCTTTGAAAACCAGTGATCCTGTGTACGTGTTTTCTCGTTTCTCCATTTTCATGCACGTGTGATTCTACCTACTTGAATCCAATAAATATTATGGATTTGCTAATTCTTGTCTAGATGAGAATTAGCTAAATTCACGATCGACATGATGAAATAATTTCTCTAGCTACAAAGCGAATTGGTCGTTTGCTGAGATCCGTGATGATTCCACCGCATGACTGGAGCTCCTATGCCCATATATACACTCACGTCGCGTGATGGCTCAAAGCCCACACCGATCGCCTCGCGCTGCTGACTCCACTGCCACAGGAACGGACTTCCAGGACTGTACCAAGCCATTCACCGTTGCTTTGCTCCACCGCTGAACGTCACCATAGTGTCACTGTTCAACCTGCTCTTCCTGTACCTTGTTACCAAATCTGATGTCGACCTCCCAACAACAAAGTTTATAGAAGGCGTATTCATTGCCGCACAAACCAAATGTGATAGCAAAAGGGTTGTTAACAACATTATCTATTCTCCTCACATAAAAAATATCCTAATAAGTTTCTCCCTTGCTCTTACTTTGTTCGCACAAGGAGTCTGAGCCTGTGGAGCTACACCAACACGCACCCTACATGTTTACAACATTTCTGGCTCCTTTGGTTCAAAAGAATTTCTAGGAATTCTGAAGGATTTGGATCCTTATGAAAATTTTCCATGTTCGCTCTCTATTAATTTGTATTATGGAAATCCTTAGGAATTTTCCATACAGTTCATGCATACTTTATTTAGGAGGAAAAGTGCCATCCCACTCAAATATTTTGGTAGAATTTAATTGCTTTTTCTGTACTACGAAACTCTCTTTGATCCCGATCTCTGTAGGTTTCCAATGCTCTAGGATTCAAGAGGACATGACACCATAACCGTGCAAATCCAAGAGACTCTTCGTCATTAACGTATTTTAACGCATGCGTGTAACAAACTTAGGTGAGTCTTGTTGGAATCTAATGAATAAATACTTTATGACCAGATTATTTATGTTATTTGGATTGTTTATAAATGTATATTGATCTTGGTTTTATTAGTCTAATCAGTAGCTAGTCTAGATGAAAGATCAATAGAGAGGGTTGTGGCATTAATTAGATGGAGTATGGGCGTGTTTGGTTCAAGTCCTGGGATCCATGCATGGTAAAAAGTACCGCCTAGTGTTGGCCTGGGAAAGAGGTAAAAATTGCCTGGCCAGGCACGTATGTGCATGTGGTGTTTGGCTGGAACCCTCGCCTGGGACAAACAGTTAAACACTAGAAAACCAGGTTGGCAGTCTGATTTGACAAGAGATACATCATGCATGTACTAAAGTAGCTGAAAATCGCATATGCCTGGAAGCCAGGCGTCCGTTTCCATCGACCTTGGCCAGGCTAAGCAAGATGCCTGGGAACTAGCCAGGCTAATCAAGATGCATGTGACCTCCAGGCCAGAGACGTCTTCGAGATTCCAGGTTGCGAACCAAACAAGGACCAGGCACGTTTCAAGCATGTCTCAGGCCAGGCCAATGGGCCACATGACTCCAACCAAACACACCCTATATCCCTATCTGTGAAGTACTTTCAGTGACAATGTGGATTTACCTCACTAAGAACAAAAAATATTGTATGACTTCTTATCATCTCTACCGCGGGTGGTGAGAGGAACTAGTTTCAAGTGTATGTCATCATGCCTATTGCAATGCTATGTTTTACTTACTACTCTCGTGTATATGAGGGTTTGTTCAAATTAAGTGGAGCACTAGCTATACTAGTAGAACGCCCGTGCATTGCTACGGGCCACAATGCATATAAATAGATCAAACAAATAATTAAAGTTGTCTCCAAGGTCGAAGATCATTTCTCCCTCATACATCCTACCTTGTTTGGATCCAAATGGGCGCCCAACAGGCCCCAAAAATCAACCGTCTAGAATGTACGGACAACCCCCAATCCAAACCATATGGGGGAGGGAATGTGGTTGTCCGAACTATTTGTTATGTTATTTTCTCCATGCGGTCCCAACATAAAAACCTCACCTAACAACTCGCCCTTCCCTTTACCCGCGGGACCCTCCCCTTCTCGCTCGGTTTCCCGCCATAGCAGGACATTTCTTGTTGGAGCTTTGACCTTTAAAAACCGATGACGCCCACCTAACCTTCTCCATGGCACCCTCTCTCCTTCACACCGTACTTCCTCACGGACCACCAAGGAGGAGTACCCCGCAAATTGTCCCTCTCTCCATCCTGGTCGCATCCCCACGTGTTTGCGCCGATCCGCCACCACCATCAATGGCCGGGGGTGCGGGCATGCGCGCGCCACCCAGGATGCCCCCCGGGCCTAGAAGCCAAATCTGATGTCTCCTAAGCCATTGCCACATTTTAACATACAGTTGAATGGTTGTGCGTGGCCACGAAAAAAAAAGATACTGATAAAAAAATGTTCTAATTGTGAAATGTGTGTCGAACATGACAGTCTGTGGTTTTTATTCCTATCTCTACTCTCTATACTTACTTAAATAATAAGTAATATTCCTTTTCCTGCAAGCAGAGAAACCTTCATCCAACTTTCCGTGTATGTTGATAGCCCCTTGAATCACCAATAATATGGCTGCCATGTATAGCGAGGCAATATCATATTTTTTCTTTGCAATAATGGTTTTATTCTTTCGTTTGTAATGCACAATAACTCTGTAATTACTATTATGGGATCACCTTCCTAACCAAGGTCGCAAATCAATCTCAAATAAATACCAATCTATAATATATGGTTCATTAATCAGAGTTAGTGTGGAACCACCAGCATATTTATACACCCGTAGCAATGCATGTACAATTGCCTAGTAACAACAAATTTACTCATTCACCCCGCATAGGCAATCAACTGTTCCACTCCCTACATGCAAGAAGAAAAAGCAACATCTTCGACCCTATCCTTTCTCTCATCCACTATTTAACCAACGACAACCTTTTCATCCAAGAAGATAACATCTTTCCTATCA
The DNA here is from genome assembly GCA_000582825.1 of Hordeum pubiflorum. Classification (NCBI taxonomy): domain Eukaryota; kingdom Viridiplantae; phylum Streptophyta; class Magnoliopsida; order Poales; family Poaceae; genus Hordeum; species Hordeum pubiflorum. Next base: position 6,917 of record CBMN010048858.1, read on the forward strand.
TTCTTCTCCACTTTTTTTCTCGCCACCATGTGTGAGCCCTCTTTTTAGAATCTTGTAATTCTAATTTTATAGATTGAAAATATTCTTTCAATCTCTTTATTAGCGATCAATTATTTGAAATAAAACTTAATAGGTATGTGTTAAAACTAATTGCCAGGAAACATGAACCACGGTGAGTATAAAAGTAAAACAATATTTCAATTTAAATAGAGCAACACTTCTTTCTGCAGGGACACTCCATGTGGTGGCATACTTGTTCTAGGATCTGGTGTTCCACTCATGTGGGCAATGTTAATTGAACAATTAACGCTTATATGAGTTCATCAATTATTGGGTAGATAGAACACAAGGGATAAGTGTTAATTTTTATTGCATGTTAGAGGAAAAAAATTAGTCTTATACATGTATCATTGCACACAAAAATTCTTTAACTATAAAAAACAAGTAACACATTGCCACTAATGCTATGAAAGGTGAAAAATACACACACCAGTCATCATAATCTGCCGCCAAAGCATTTGACTCAGCACTCACTCGACGAGGAATACACACTTGTCCTACGAGTATGTAGTGACTATGTTTTTTTTAGTTGATGTAGTGACTATGTTGCAGGCTAAATCACCGGAGTGTACGTGATGGTGTAGCTGTCATGTTGAATGGTTGTTGTGCTAAGAGTTTTTGACTCATCATCACACCTCAACACCTAGTGCATCCAAGAAGTACATCAATAGCTCATTTAGCTTCAGGAAATCAAGAAATAAAATGCATGTATGGTCTTCATGTAACCAGCGATGATAATACAATCGAGCAAAAACAGAGGATAATGTGGGTGGATTAAATACATTAGCATCTTTAAAATGATATGTCTTTTCTGCTAAGTATAAATATACAAGAGATACAATAGTCCTACAACACAAACATGAAACTGAACACATATTTCCCAAAAACAAATGATTAAAAAAATAACACAGGACTGATTGACCCTCCAGCTTTCGTCCCTTTTGATAACAAATTACTTAGCATTGCCGTGCATCAAACTATCAAATGGACAAAATATCTCGGTTCACTTGGTTCATCCTCTAGATTTTGTGACGGTCTAGTCGACATGGCCCCTTTGCACCCTGCTTGCGGCTGACTCGAGTGGACGAGTTGATCTCGCCCAGCAAGACATCGGCAACATGCCGGTTAGCCGCCTCCGTTAGGTGGACGCCATCCCAGTATAGCCGAGCAGACGGAGTACCATCCGAAGACGACGGCGTTGTTGCCGGTGTCGGCGAAGGAGTCGCCGAAGCTGAAGATGGACTTGCAGCGAGGACTGCCGGAGGAGGAAGAGATCGCCTGCTTGGACCACGAGAGGATGATGACGAGCTGATAGTAGGTTATGTGCAAGCCAATTTAGCTTAGATAAATACCGAAAGGTACCAAAAAAATCAGTTCACCCATGGTTACAAACACATAGCCAGTCTGGAGATCGCAGCCGCGTCGCTCCTAGTCTTCATCTCTGCTACTCCCTCCCTTGCCGTCTTTGGAGGAGCCCCCAGGTTAAGCCTTGCAGCGGGCGGTGGCGGCGAGGACGTGTGCTGGCTCACCTTGGTGCCTACAACCCTTCAGCATCTAGATCCAAGGTCCCAGAGCCGCCATCTCTTCTCTGGTCGGCGTGTGCTAACCCTTCAACGGCTTCTCGCACTCGTCGCTTCCATGGGGAGGCCACAGATGGATCCAACGTGGATGCTACGGCTAGGCGCGCAGTGGCGCCACAAACTGATCTACCTTGCTCAAGATCCGGCCATGTCGGCGCCTTGGCCAACGGGTCTGGGCAGGTCTATCTCCGGTGAGATAGTAATTGGTGGTAATGTGCTTTGTCGTCGGTATTGATCCGTGTGGTGACCACTCCGGCTTGCAGCGGCAAATTGTGGGGCCACCAAAGGTCTTTGCGAGGGTTCATATTTTCATATCTGGTGGTTGCCTCGGCGGTGAGATGCAATCCATGGACGACGACTTGACGTAGAGGATATGATTGTGCAGCAGCTGCGCGATCGCTTTTCTAGCCCAAAGCATTCGGTAATATCTGTTGCATTTTGTCACCCTTAGTTGTGAAAAGTGGCATGCATGAGCAATGAAATTGGAGATGCATTATCAATCAAAATCAAGCCTAATTCTCATGGGCAGCATTAGAGTCAATCTCAGTAAAATTTCCTTTAGCGGCAAAGTCTAAGATTGGTCTATTAGGCATAGCGAGTCCCACGTAAAAATTACGAAGTATAATCTTCATGTCATTTTTTATAGTAGCGTTACGATGAGACTCTATTATCCGGTACAAGGCATCTTTTAGACTTTCTCCCCATCTTTGCTTAAAATAGCGTACTTCAAAATCCGGAGAGACATAGATAGATGAACTAGCCATGGTAACAAGCACTCATGATGTTTTTGGTATTTTTGATTTCATAAAACAGAAATTAAAATCAAGTAAAAAGTGTAGCAAGTAAATGATAATGTGTGTGAAGGGACCTATGGTTTGTTTGATGATGCCTCCTTGGCAACGGAGCCAGAAATCCTAACGCTACTTTGTACAGATACATTGAGTTTTTTCCCAAAGAGAAAGAGATGGATGTAGTAAAGTAGCAACAAGTATTTCTCTCGGTGAGAACCAAAGTTTATCGGACCAATAAGAGGATCACACAAACACCCGTCAACAGTACCTACATACACAAGAACAAAATATTTGCACCCAAAACGGATAAGAGGGTTGTTAATCCCCTTGTACTTTCAATGAATAATTTGATAAAAGACCCTCAATTCATCGGATCCCAACAANNACACCGCAAAAGAGGATTACATCAGATAGTTCTCCGAAGAGAACATTGTAAGATCAAAGAGAGAGAGAGAGAGGGAGAGAGAGAGATCTAGTTAATTACTATGGACACGTAGGTCTATGGTAAACTACTCACGCATCATCATGGAGGTAGGAAGGTTCATGAAGATAGCCTCCGTGATCGATTCCCCCTCCGACAGAGTATCGGCGGAGGCCTCCAGATGGGATTGCTGAAGAACAGAGGCTTGCGGCGGCGGAAAAATTGATTCGGATCTCCTTCCGATGGTTTTGGGATTTTAAAAATTTTATAGAGGTGGAATTAGGTCAAGCGAACCTACGAGGGTCCCACAAGGTCACATGGCGCGCCCCCTAGGGGCATGCCGTCTGAGCTTGTGGCCTTCTTGTGCGGTGTTTGGCCTCCCTTCGATGCTCCTAGGGTCCCTTCTGGTCCAAAAAACACCGTACAGTTCCGTTCCAATTGGACTTAGTTTGGTATTGGTTAATAAGTTAGTTCCCAAAAATGATATCAAATGGTCTCTACAGCATGTAAGATTGATAATATAATAGCATGAACAATAAAAAATTATAGATATGTTAAAGTTGTATTAGTGGTCGCTGTTCCGGAATACAAAGGAAGTGAACGAGGGGCGGACGTAATATAGGTTTATGTCTGGATGCTTTTTTTAATGAAAAATGTCTGAATTGTAATGAATGTCATCCGGTTTGGTTTGAATGAAAGTCATCCGGTTTGCATGTAATTCGTCTGGTTATTTTATACGTTGTTTGAATTGTAGTCGGATGGTCGGCTCCTGCATCGGTTTTCGTAGACTGGTCCTCTCATTCGTGGACAGATATGAGAGGAAATTTGCAGGACAGCGTCAGAGATGCCCTTAGTATAACATTGCTATTTTGATAAATGGAATAGATAGATAAATAGAGAAAGGAGTGTTCTGGCATGAGGGGATAAAGGTGCTTGATTTGCGGGAGAGACAGGCATGGATCCGGAAGTGAGTGGTGGGGGGACTATGAACCGAGATGACAAGCTTGGCTGTGGAAAACTAGAAAATACTATAAAGGGTAATGACTTGTCGGTGCGATCGTCCGCCCTGCCCACAGCACTTGCCTTTTATTGAAAGTAAGGTCGATCTACAGTGCGATGATTGTTGCGTTGATCTATCTACTATGCGATCCCAGGCCACTACCCACCACATCGGCCACCCTGCTGTTGCTTAACTAAAATACTAGCATGTTCCTATCGATGGAAGCATATCCGACTGAAAGACATTTCATGTTTTTATGACACAGGAGTCCATGGAGCCTATTATTGTAAACAATTCAAAATTCTAACTTCTCTGTTTCAAAAAATTCTGAAAACAAATATACATGGATGTAATGTATGTGTGTGTAAAAGTTCACAACTAAATACCTTGATCGCGAGTTGCAAAAGAAAAAAAACGTTCACTCTGAAAATCAATACTGCATGTGCTAATAAGTCATAGATTTGTCTGTATTGTGCAGCTCTCGTTTTAACGTATTTGATTATGAAAATTTACACATGTGTTTTTGACACTACACAGTGTAGTGTCAAAAACACTTTTATATTATGGGACGGAGGGAGTAGATGATACGGTGTAGGTTGTCCGCACTCACAAAAGGTAAATGTGCAGCTGTCCGCACCCACATTGTAATCATTCTCTTGAACGCATTGATCTATATAAGACACATGCTTCTAAGTATTACGTACCCACAGACCACAGCAAATCATTCACTCAACAATGGAGTTCGTTATGCTCCTGGCCGTTCTCTTGTGCCTCCTAGCCGGAATGGTCATTCTACGAAGCTACACCAGGCGAGCCCATCCTCAGGCCACCATCTACCACGTCGGCGACCCAGCTCTTGCTCACCGAGCGCTTATCAGGAACGCCGACGACTTCTTAAACCGGCCGGCAGCGAGCTTCCCCACCTCCCTGGCCACCTGGCGCCACGGCGAACGCAACGACAACATAGCCACCGTGAACTACGGGCCGCAGTGGCGAGTGCTCCGGTGCAACCTCACAGCTGAGATCCTCTCACGCCTCGGTTCCTTGGCCCCGCTGCATGAGGAGGCCGCCCATGTTGGTGCCGCCTCTCGCAGCGCCACTCTTCTTCGTCCTCTCAACTCTATTCTTCTCTCAAGAACACACACGTGGTGAGAAACTACACACACACGCACTCATAAACCAAGGAGCAGCACAAGAGCTTTGCCGAGAGCCTCCTCTCCTTGGTGAACACAAGAGCTACATGTTTTCTTCCCGGCCCTCACGGCCACTTTTCATTCACTCAAAATGAACTATTTATACAAGGACTTGACACTCCGTGGTGCATGCAGCCATTACCACCATGCACCACTCACTACGGCAGAACTCCTCTTTG
>CBMN010048959.1:0-13939 GCA_000582825.1 Hordeum pubiflorum
ACATTGTCAAGAGATCCCAAGATCTAGCAAATATTTCACGCTCTCTTGATGAAGAAGATCTAGTGGGTGTGGATAAAAACAGAGAAGAACTCGAGCAATGGTTGGCAGGTGATGATCTGGAATGCTCTGTGATAGCTCTGCTCGGAATGGGAGGTCTTGGTAAAACTGCTTTAGCTGCAAATGTCTACAAGAAGGAGAGGGAGAAATTCCAGTGTCATGCTTGGGTCTCCATCTCTCAAACTTATTCTAGAGAAGATGTCTTGAGAAATATAGTCAAAGAACTTTTTAAGGATAATGTCAGTGTTCTATCTAGCACTCTGTCGATGGACATCATGAGCCTTGAAGAGACACTAAAGAAATATCTGGAGCAAAGGAAGTACTTGATCATATTTGATGATGTTTGGGATCCGGAAGCATTTCATGATTTGTCAAGGATGCTTACTCATAATGATAAGGGCAGTAGAGTGATGCTCACAACAAGGGAAGTCCGCGTTGCCGCACTTGCCTCTCAAGGACATATCTTAACACTGGAAGCTTTACCAGAAGACAAGGCATGGGATCTCTTTTGCAAGAAAGCCTTTCCAAGAGATACAAATCATGAATGTCCCACAGAATTGAAGCCATCGTCCAAGGAAATAGTTAGCAAGTGCAAAGGTTTGCCTCTTGCTATTGTGTCAGTTGGTAGCCTCTTGCGTGTGCGTGAGAAAACCATGGAAGAATGGAGAAGAATAAATGACCAACTGAGCTGGGAGATAATTAACAATTCAAGTCTGGACCACATAAGGAATGTTTTGCATCTGAGCTTCATCTACCTCCCAACGTACTTAAAAAGTTGTTTCCTGTACTGCAGCTTATTTCCTGAAGACTACCATTTTAAAAGGAAACAACTTGTACGGTTATGGACAGCAGAAGGGTTCATCGAGGAGAGGGGTGAAAGCACATTAGAAGAAGTGGCAGAAGGTTATCTAAAGGAGTTGATTGACAGAAACATGCTACAACTTGTTGAGAGGAACACATTTGGTAGGATGAAGAAATTAAGAATGCACGATCTCTTACGTGAGCTGGCAGTTGATTTGTGTCAGAAGAACTGTTTTGGTGTTGCATATGAGAATAAATGTGGAGGGTCTCATCAGAAGGATGGACGTCGATTGGTAATGCACAAACTAAAGGATGATATTCAGCAACCATTTTCCAATATGCACCAACTTCGAACTATCATTATGCTCGGTGACAACAAGTCATCATTCACTCTACTACCTCTTCTGTGTAATGAGTCAAGATATATGACAGTCCTAGAACTAAGCGGCCTACCCATCGAGAAGATTCCAGATGCCATTGGAGGTCTTTTTAATCTCCGCCATTTGGGTTTGCGTGATTCGAAAGTGAAGATGCTCCCGAAGTCTGTTGAGAAGCTTTCCAATCTGTTGACACTGGACCTTTATGAATCTGACATACATGAGTTACCTAGTGGGATTGTGAAACTGAAGAAGCTCAGACACTTATTTGCCGAGAGAGCAATTGATTCAACTGGGAGGGAGTTCAAATATGCCAGTGGCATGTGTATCCCCAATGGTCTTGGAAATCTAACAAACCTGCAGACGTTGCAAGCATTGGAAGCACAAGATGAGTCTGTCGTTGGACATTTAGGGGAGCTGAGACAAATGAGAAGCTTGAGGTTATTGAATGTGAAGGGAATCTACTGTGAACGCATCAATGAATCTCTAGTTCAGATGCAGCATTTATCCTTCCTAGATGTGATTGCAAGTGATGAGAACGAGGTTCTCTTGTTGAATGCCCGCCTGCCAAGCCTGCAAAATCTAAGTTTGAGAGGACGACTAGCGGATGGGGTGTTGAACGAGTCTCCTCTCTTCCAAGCTGTTCCTGTTTGGGGGCAGAACTTGTATGAATTGGATCTATGCTGGTCACAGCTGAGAGAAGACCCCCTGCCATCCCTTTCTCGGTTGTCAAACTTGACAGACCTGAATTTCACCAGAGCATACAACGGAGAGCAGCTGTCATTTCTCACGGGGTGGTTCCCCAAGCTGAAGGTTCTCTGGCTAAGAGACCTGCCTAATCTGAATCAGCTAGTGATACAGCAAGGAGCCATGACGAGCCTGGAAACATTACACTTAACCAACCTCAGCAGCATGACGGAGGTCCCACCTGGAATTGAATTCCTCCTGCCCCTCCAGCATCTACTCTTCCACGAGATCACCAGTGACTTCTTGACGTTGCTGCGGCAGCAGCGCCAATGGTCTACGCAGCGGTATTGGTATTCTCTCCGAGACTGATCTGCCACAGAGGCCGGGATATGTGCAGGTACGCATGATGCTATATACAGTCAACCGCTAGCTAGTACCACTACTTGCTTCCTCCCTCATCTCTTTATCTTACTACTTTATGTTGGTTATGCTATGCATGCAGGTCACCACCCGGCCAGCCGCATGCAGATTCGACGGAATGAATTAAAGCGTGTGGGATTCCTCTGTTTTCTCAAGATGCACTACTGCGCCATTTGCTACTGATGCTTTTACCTGTCAAGTGTGTGACAATATTTGCCTACTGCTGCCTAGCTATTTCCGGTCATGGCTTGAAAATAAGACCCAGAGATTGATCGTGTTTTCGTTTTCAGACTAATTCCTTTGCATTGCCTGTTCGAAGTATGTACTTGAATTCGTATGTGCTAAAGTATTTGTGAACCATGTGTGATATCGCCTGTTTCAACTATGCCCGTTAAATGATGGCATAGAGTTGTGATTCATTTGTTTCCCTGTCTGCTGTCACTTCTTCTTTCTTTTCTTGCTTCTGTACCTTTAGCCTCTGCTTTCTTCTTATTCACCACTTCTCTTGCCATTTTCTTGTTTTGGCTCCTTAGTTTTCAAGCCCGGTCTTTATGTTTGGTCTCAGCTAAGCTTGTGACCTTGTGCTTTCCGTTTCCTTCTAATGCAAACCAATGCGCATTTACGTGGGGGGAAAGGCATGTGTGCATCTTCTTACATATTTTTATTTATTGAAAAACAATCTTCATAATTTTTGTCAGACGGAGAAAGGCAAAGCGAACCGGGTTACATTGCATGTTTTTTGAGCGCAAGGTCAGAGTGCACGTGATTTCATGGATCTTGTCTCGTGTTTTTATGTGCTTGTTAAGCGTTATAATATTGCTTGTAAGTTATTTTCAGCTGTGGTTTTTAAACAAGACAATACTTAGTGTTCAGGCTATGAGTGATCTGTGTTTCCGTATCCAGACTATTTTTCGCTTGATTTGTTTCAACTATGTAATTATATAATGTATTGGTATTTGTGAGTGTTTAATATGAACCTGTTTCAGTTGTGTCTGTTAAATAAAAACACTTGGTTTTATGACCATAACTATTGACTAGGTATTCATTTTGATTTTGATTTTTTTTCAGAAACTTTCGCTAGGCTTTATTCATCAAGTGGTACAGAGTCCGGTATTACACTGGGATCATATGAGTGCCCCATCCAGAGATGGCGTACCAGATCCATACCAACTACATGCCTATCTATACCATGAGACTCTGACATTCGAGTTTTCTAGACTCAAAAATGAAATTACATGAAATAAAACCGATTTGCCAAGAAAACGAAGAACTAAGGAAAACCGAACCCAAAAATAGAATATTCTCGGTTGATCTGGGAAAACAGAATAAAAACCCAAAAAAGAAAAAGAAAATGAGAAAAAAGAGGTACTAGAATTTGGTGACAGGATCCATATTGTACGCGATGCCTGTTCCCCTCCCGAAACCCTCTGAAGGCGACTCCATTGGCGATTCTCCTCTCTCCCTTGAGAATCACCACTGGCGGATCCATGAAACCCGAAACCCCACGAAAATCAGCCCTGAAGCCACCCACTTTACCCCCCTCCAACAAGTTTCCTCCCCCTTCCCTCCCCTCACCCCTCGGTTCAGAGCTACTTTGCACAGTATCAAGAAACTAAAGGTTCAGCTCTCTTCCTTGAGGGCACGTTTGGAGATCGTTAGAGCCAGACTACCACTACAAACTGATGAGGGAAACAAGGAGCCGCCTGATCCAGGTCGAGGTTTGTTCTCGGAAAACCACTCGTCCCCCGACATTAAGAGCCTTGAAGAACAGAAGAGATTGGGGGTTCCGTTTCAGTTTGAGGAGAAGAATTGGATCCCACTCACCGGGAGTTACTTGGGGTTTAAACATGATATTAACATTCCCCTAGATGACCTGCTATTTAGGGGGATGCTGCTGCTGTGGATCCCATACCCATCCGTGGGAAGCCACAACTGTCCCTCTACCACGCACGGAAGGTGTTCGTCCTTTGGCCTGATGGCTACGCCTGATGTTCCTGAGAAGATGGCTATCGTGGGAAACACATGGATGGTGTCTACGCCCCTGAAGGAAGTGCAGGCGGCCAAGCCTGCAGAAGTGTGCTCGGTCGCTCAGCCCGTCCTCAATACCATCCAGCGGTCGGGTAAAGGTCTGGCCCTCGATGTTATGGGGCCGGCAAAGAAATCTCTGGTTGTTAACATCTCTGGGTCTCGCAAAGCTGTGCAAGCTCGATTCCTGGCTGTCGGACTCTTCCTATCCGTCGCGCTGGTGAACTCCCGTCAACTGATCGACCATATGAAGGGCATATGGAAGGTTCGTGGGGCGCTGTGTGACCACCAGCTGGCAACTAAGGAGGGACGTAAATTTGTCCTTGAGTTCTCGGAAGATGGAGATCGGCAGCATGTCATCAGGGGCGGCCCATGGCAGTACCATGGCGACCCCTTCTTGGTCGTTGGGCTAGAGGCCGGTGCGGACCCTGCATCGGCAGTGTTCTCGCACGTGCCGATGTGGGTTCAGTTCAGGGATGTCCCTTTCTATCTCCTCACAAAGGAGTTGACCCGTAGACTGACTGGGCGAGCAGGTTAGGAAATTGGGTATGATAGACCAACACGCTAGGGGAAATATCTGTGAAAAATTTCTTTGCGTAAGGGTGCAGCTTCCCCTGTTCTCTGCCCTTCTTAAGGAGATCACCCTGGAGGACGAGATCACTGGAGAAGAGGTGCCTGTATCTCTGCGTTATGAAAGACTGCCAAATTTCTGCTTGTTTTGTGGCTTCATAGGGCATATGGAAGCGAGGTGTGACCTCCCGAATGAAGAAAAGAAACTGAGGTACTCCAAGGATATCAGTGTGCGTGCCGTCCACTTTGATGACCCACGTGCCTGGTTTCTGCCGGATAAGATGGGGAAGCCCAAGCTCGTTCAAGCGGCTAATTCTCCTTGGCGTGCTCCCATGCCGTCTAGCATCTCTGAAGACCACATCCCAGTCAAGGCTGTTGTGACGAAGACGATTGAGCAAGTGAGTGAAGTCGTCGCCCGTCTATCGGTGGGCGAAAAAATGGATACCGACCCCGCCCAGGAAGACACGAACGCCATCTCTGACATGGTGGCTGTGAGCCTGATGGATGGTAAGGCGGACATTGTAGATGCTGCTGCGAGCTCATCCTCTACAAGCAATCTGAAGAACGATGGATTGAAGACGCAGACACAGAATAACCTCCAGGGCACGCTTGTTGGACAGGAGGGAGAAGTCAACGCTCCCAATACTAAAGAAATAATCGGCACCACATCACATGCTGGTGCGAGTAACCAGTTTCTGTTTGCTTCCCAGCAGGCCCCGGGTGTTGTTTCTGAAGGACCCTCACTTGGTGCAAATGACAGTACAGCGGCTACAGAAAACAAAGCGCCTGACACTCTAAAAAATATTGCTGGCGCCCTCGGTACGAAAGGTACTGAGGCAGGTAAACTTGGTCGTAATAGGAGGGGTCGCTCTGAATCCAATGTAACGGGTGATGATAGTAGGACAGGTCTACTAGTGTCTTCTGCTCTAGGAAAGAGGCAGGATAGGGCTCTAGAGGGTGAGGGTTTGGGTGAGGAAAACTTCACCGAAAAATATGTAAGCAGAAAGAAAGTGTGTAGTGGACAGGGGGAGAGGCAGAACATTGAACAGAAAGGTGGAAAGGCGGCAACCGATCCTGGGGCCATCGGTACTCTGACGGGTGCGAATGACGACGCCCGTCTGGAGCCATGAGTATCCTAAGCTGGAACTGTCGGGGTTTGGGGCAACCCCGGACAGTTCAAGAGCTAGTGGGCCTAGTGCATGCCCATCACCCAAGGATCGTTTTCCTGTCAGAAACCCGGCAATGTGAGGAAAAGGTGAAGAGAATAAAATGGAGACTAGGTCTCAAGCACTGCCTTACTCATGACGGTAAGGGCAAAGGTGCGGGCATTGCCTTGTACTGGGATGAATCAATAAAAATAAAGTGTTTGTCGTATGGTCCCCGCTATTTTGATGTGTTGGTGTCTGATGATTCCCATGGTCCTACATGGCGTGCAACTTTTGTCTACGGCGAACCAAGAGCGCAGGATAGGCACCGTATGTGGTCCTTGTTGAGAAGGATCAAGCCAAATGCTAGTGAACCATGGATGGTAATCGGAGACTTTAATGAGACGATGTGGCAATCTGAACACTTCTCGATAACAAAAAGATCTGAAGGACAAATGGCAAGGTTCCGTAGTATGTTAAATTTCTGTATTTTGTATGACCTGGGTTCAGAGGGAAACCTTGGACCAAAAATAACAAACAACAAGGTGATAAAAATGTCAAGGCTAGGATTGACCGTGCAGTGGCTTCTCCACATTGGCAGGATTGTTTCAAGCAATCTACTCTTACCCACATAACCACCCAACGATCTGACCATTTTCCGCTCCTGTTAAATTATTCAGGTCAGGCAAATGTGTGGGGTGGTCCGAAGCCTTTCCAATACGAGTATATGTGGGAAAGAGAACCTTCCCTGAGGGATGAAATAAAGAATGCCTGGAATAGCATCAATGGACATGGCTCTGGGTTAGCTAGAGTGGTGCAGAATTTATAAGGAGTCCAACTTCATGTACAAGGATGGAGCAGGAGGAAGTTTAAATTGGTTAAGTACAGAATTCAAAGACTTTGACACCCACTTGATAAACTTTGGGACCTGGCTCCTTCAACCAGCAGGGATGTTTTAATTCAGGAATGTTTGCATGAGCTAGATGAATACTTGTACAGGGAAGAGATGCTTTGGCGTCAACGCTCCCGGGTTACTGGCATTCGTGAGGGAGAACAAAATACTAAGTATTTTCAGCGTAAGGCTACATGGCGGCAGAAGAAAAACAACATCAGCAAGCTAAAAAATCAAGATGGTTTCTGGGTTCAGGATAAGAAGCAGATTGCGTCAATGGCAACAAATTTCTTCAAGGAACTTTATGAGGCTGATGGTAAAGGGGAACCAGAAGTATTGCTTGACCTCTTTGATGACAAAGTGTCTCAGGAGATCAATGAGGCCTTATGCAGGGAACTTACAGATAGAGAGATAAGTGATGCTTTGTTCCAAATTGGTCCACTAAAAGCCCCGGGCAGGGACGGTTTTCCTGCTAGATCCTTCCAAAGAAATTGGGGCGAGCTGAAACAAGACCTGATTGCTGCAGTGAAAAACTTCTTTGCCAATGGGATCATGCCCGAGGGCATAGATGATACTGTGGTCGTCCTCATCCCAAAAGGAAAATCTCCGGAGAAATTACAAGACTTCAGGCCGATTAGCCTCTGCAACGTGATCTACAAAATTATATCAAAGTGCTTGGCTAATCGCCTCAGACCTTTTCTGGAGGAACTAATTTTGGAGCCCCAAAGTGCCTTCATTCCTGGTAGATTAATCTCGGACAATGCATCGATTGCCTTTGAATGTGTCTACAAGATCCAACATAGTAAGAATGCCAGGGACAATCACTGTGCTTATAAACTGGACCTTGCTAAAGCTTACGACCGAGTGGAATGGAATTTCCTTGAAGGGGTTTTGTTAAAATATGGTTTCTGCCAAAAATGGGTGTCTTGGATTATGACGTGTGTCCAATCAGTGAGATATGCTGTCAAACTGAATGGTGAAATTCTGGAATCCTTCTACCCTTCCAGGGGATTGCGTCAGGGTGACCCTTTGAGCCCTTATCTCTTTTTGTTTGTGCCTGAAGGACTGTCCCGCGCGCTTGAAGCTGAATGTTCTATATCTAATATTACCCCTCTAAAGGTGACGAGGGGCGCTCCGGGTATCTCTCATCTTCTATTTGCTGACAATAGTTTACTGTTTTTCAAGGCGTCCGGGGATCAAGCTAAGACTGTCAAGTCTGCCCTTAGTGTTTTCCAGAAAGGCACCGGACAATTGTTGAGCTCAAGCAAATGTTCTATTTTATTCAGCAGTGCGTGTCCGATTCAGGTCCAGGAGGAGATTATGCATATCCTGAACCTCACCTCTTCTACCTTTGAGGAAAAGTACCTCGGCCTCCCAACACCTAAAGGCCGGATGAAAGACTGTCATTTCCAACCCATTGTTGAGAGGTTCACTAAAAGACTTACGGACTGGGCAGAAAGACACTTGTCCTATGGAGCAAAAGACATTTTGGTCAAGTCTATTGCTCAATCCCTGCCTATTCATACCATGAGCATCTTCAAAATGAGTGCAGGCTTTTGTGAAAAATATGAGAAATTGGTGCGTGACTTCTGGTGGGGGATGAAGAGAACAAAAGAAGAGTTCACTGGATGTCGTGGGAGAAGATGACAAAACCTAAGCGTGAGGGTGGGCTTGGGTTCCGGGATATGCGTATTTTCAACCAAGCTCTTCTCGCAAAACAAGCATGGAGACTTGTCCAAAGACCTGACAGTCTTTATGCTAGGGTTCTAAAAGCTAAATATTACCGAAAAGGTAACTTGCTGGACACGGTCTTTACTTCTAATGCTTCTCCCGTGTGGCGAGGAATTGAATTTGGGCTTGAACTCCTGAAAAAACGAGTGGTATGGAGAGTGGGTAACGGAAAGAGTATCCAAATACGCCGAGACAACTGGATACCTCGACAGTCCGGTCTTGCCATACATGCTATGAAAAATAGAAGCCGGCTAAGATGGGTAAACCAATTGTTGCTTGCTCACTCTAATGAGTGGAACAAGCAGATCATAGACAAGTTGTTTTATAGTTTTGATGCGGAAGAAATATACAAGATCAAACTTCCCCCAAATCCAATGGCAGATATTCTGGACTTGAGTTATGAAAAGAATGGGACATTCACGGTTAGAAGCACTTATCAGCTTGGAGTTTCACTGCAGGGTGAATTTAGTGAAGGATCCTCCAAAAATCCCAGTAAAGGCAGGGAGAGCTTATGGAATCTAATCTGGAAAGCTAACATTCCACATAAAGTCCGTATCTTCACCTGGAGGGCTGCCACTGATTCTCTCCCTACAAAGGACAACAAACACAAGAGGACTCTTGAATTGGATGGCATATGTAACCTGTGTGGAGCTTCTGTTGAAAATGCACATCATGCTACTGTTATTTGCACAAAACAGAGAGCTCTTCATGAGGAAATGAGCAAAATATGGAAACTGCCGGAAGACAAGTCTATCATGTCCTTCTCACCAGATTGGCTCTTGCAAAACTTGAGTTCCTGCCCGGGTGAAATGAAGGAAAAGCTTATGCTGGTCCTGTGGAGGGCTTGGCATCTGAGAGATGATGTCGTTCATAACAAAGGTGATGCTACTATACGAGAATCTGTGATGTTCTTGAGGAATTACTGGGAGTGTTTATCAAGCCCTAATCCAGATGCAAATGATATTAAGGGGAAGCAAAAGTTGAATGAGGTTATTATGCAGCCTTCTAGCCAACCTCACCATATTGATGTGGTAGGCTGGACTAAACCGCCCGAGAATCACATAAAGATCAATGTAGATGCTTCGTTCATTGCAGCCACGGGTTTGGCTGCGCTGGGAGCAGTTGGCAGGGATTGTCTTTGTGATATTATCTTCTCTGCGGGTTGTCGTTTTCATGGATGCTCGGATACAGAGGAAGCTGAAGCCCAAGCCCTATTGTTTGGCCTCTACCAGGCTCGAAAACTGAATCTCAATAACGTGCAGATGGAGACCGATTGCATCGCTGTTGTGGCCACTGCAAATGATAGCAATGTTAGCAGGGCCAGCTAGTGAGCTTGCTATGAGAACTCTAAGGCTATGATAAAGGAGTTTGGAGCTTGTTCTGTTTCCAAAGTCCATAGGGAGAGCAATGTGGCCGCGCATGAGCTTGCGGCTTATGCTAGAGCGAATGGGGATTTCTTTCTTTTAGCTGATGTGCCACAAGTTTTGAAAAATGTATTTGCTCCTGATTGTAACCCTGGTTTATTGATATAAATGAAGCTCTCCCTTTCCTCAAAAAAAAAAAGAATTTGGTGATAGGTACAAGACAAATGCATTATCAAGGGACATCGTCGGAGCCAGACACCAGAACGCCTAGACCCAAAGCAGTTAGGCGAGGCTTAAGTGCAGCCAAATGACCGCCACTCCTCGAAGGGAAACCTCCCATATCGAATGGTTCTTCTGTCTTGGCCTCAAATAATCATGTGCTAACATTATCTTGTGGAAAACATCCTGAGAGGTCCAACTTTGACCTCCCCGTGATCCTTGCCAAAGAGCCCAACGCCTGGATCACTTGTGGTGAGAGCATTTTTTTGTACATGTCCAGGTGTGCTTGCATCTTTTGCTCTTGACCCCCTGCTTTGCTGATCTCCGGCAGCTCAGCAAAAGGCTCCAGTATCCTATACTCCGCGCGTTTGGATGTCGGGATGTTGCACGCCTTGTTCTTCTTATCGAGAGGCCCGCTCCGTTGCCCGTCATTTTTCACCCCTGCGAAGGCACAGGGGTCCAAGCAGAGGTTGTGGGAGTGGACAAGTTACCTTTCTGAGAAAATCCTCCAGAGATAATGATGCTGCTTCAGTTTGCACCACCTCCGCAACAACATTGCACACCTCAACTACAGCTCCACCAGAATGTTGGGCGTGTTGAGGCCAAGCGGCTCCTCTGGACTCAGCATCAGACGTGCAAGGGACACCATGGCAGACAAGGAGGAGCCTCCAGGGCATGGGGACCAGAGCATAGCCTCCAAGCACAAAGAGTCAACATGCGACTCCATCTCAACGCTGGGCGTGTCGAAGGTCCCCATCACGTGTTTCGTGTAGAGACCAAGCGGCTCCTCCATGCAAGGAATCGGACGTGTTGTGTGCTTCGTGTTGAAACTAAGCGGCTCCTCTCAGCAAGGAATCAAACATGTCGTGTGCTCCGTGTTGAATCCAAGCGGCTCCACCGAGCAAGAAATTGAATGTGCGACAAAATGCACATCGGTAGTCTGTGAGGAGCCAACAGGGTGTGACCACAAGATCGTAGCCTCCAAACACATTGGGTCAACAAAATCCTCGCTCCCCATAGACGGAACAACAGGGTCCACCTCATCACACCAAGCAGTAGGCGATATTTGAGGAGGCGGCGCCAATGCTTCATCAAGCATAGGATCATACCGCGAATCGAAGTCCATTGGTCCAAACGAGAGTGCAACAGAAAGAAGATCCTCCCCAAGAGGGATGATGCAACATTCCACGGGAAGAGTCAAGCGATCACAACGGGACAACGGCAAGAGAGCCTCAAAGTGATCCAACACGGCTTTGATCCTCTCCATGAAGGAAGACACGTGCAATATCCACTGATGGAGATTGGAGGCCTCTTCCATCCACGGCACAACAACTGCGTCGAGGTCGGCTTGTAGCTCCCCACGCAGGAGTGCTTGATCTGTGAACGCCGTCCTGAGGCTGACATCGTTGACATGAATCGCGTCGATCGATGGGAGCAGGGTGGGAGGGCGTGGATTGCCAGCAAAAATCTTAGCCCATGACCGAGCACCTTGCTCGTTAGGTGTGGAAATCCTCCTAGTGGACACAGGTGCGGCTGGGCACGGAGCCTTCTTGAAGGCATGACGCATCGGGCAGTCACGCTCCCGGTGACCTGAAAGATTGCAGGAGATGCAGCAAACATCGTCATGGCATGTCAAAGCATGGTGCCTCAGGGCCAGCGGAGCGAGGCAATGGAAGCACAAAACCAAACGTCCGATTCTTGAAATGGAGGAAACTGACATGATACTGATCCAGACGCGCACGAGGCAGGGGCGTCACCGAGGTCTCAACGCATCACTAAGCGTCGTCATCCTGGCACGAGCCGCGTGACTCCGCAGCACGAGGAGACGTCTGATGGACCTCTGTAGCGCGGCACGACTTTGTAGCAGGCAACCAAGGGGCCTCGTCCCGGGGCTAAGCCTCATCTCGAGGGGACTCCGGAAGGGCGCCCGTAACGACCTGACAGACTGGAAGGACGCAGCGACCTCACCGCCAAGGCTGTAGCCGGGAGGCGTTGTAATGGCAGACTGCATGGCCACCCGCACTTTGTCCCGCAACAGGGGAGGGGAGGCCACAAGACGCACCCTATTGGAGAGGATGCCGTAGAGTCCAGCACAACTTCACCCGAGGCCGCGGAAGGCATGGAGGGGCGTGGTGGGGACACCAGAAATGGCTAGCCACAACTCTTGTTCGTGGCGCGCCATTTCTCAGCAACGCCAGCACTAATATTTTCAAATACTGTTGGCGTTGGCTAAATTGAAACTCTATAGCTATTCCATTATTGCAGGCGTTGCACATTAGCCCCAGTGTTGGACATTAGGCCCACGCCAGAACTAATCTGTCTAATCCCCGCCCCGCGTCCTATTCCCCACTCTCTCGAGCCGAAACTCCCTCGTCCTCCTCTTGATCCCTCCTGCCGCCCCCGACGCCGCCCGTTGCCGCCCCGTCCGACGCCACCCGTCGTCGCCCCGCCCGACGTCACGTGTCGCCGCCCCGCTCGACCCCTCACCCGACGCAGCTCGTCGCCCTCCCCCACCATACGCCGCGCCTGACGCCGCTCGACCCGCCGCCGCCCGCAGACTCTCCTCGCCGCCGAGCACCTCCGCGTCTCCGGGACCACATGTATTTTGCTATCTCCGCTTCTTTTTAATGCAAACAAAAAACTAGAATGGCGTTTGAATCTTACTAATGCTGTAGATTTCAGGGCTGTTTGTGGTTCTACACCTAGCAATGTCACAATTAGGTGTTTGTTTGGTTCTTTCCACATGTCATAGATATAAAAAATGTGGCTGTTTGGATTGTGACTATGTTTGCCATATATTGCCACATTATTTTTGCCACACTTGCCGCACTTGTCTTACTTGAGTTGCTCAAATTGTTAGCCACTCTTTGGCTTTCCTAAGGGAATTTTGCCACACATTTTGTCTCAATGACATGTGGGGTTTACTACTCATTAAAAAATCCCTGCCTTAGGTGTGGCTAGAACCAAACACACACCTTACTTGGTCAAACTTACCTAATTAAGGTGAGGTATGGCAAAATGTGGCAAGGTGTGGCTGGGAACCAAACAACCAATCCAAACAGCCCCAATATGTGGCAACTATAGTCATAATCTAAACAAGCCCTAACTTTGGCAAGATTCCCTTAGGGTCTGTTTGGTTGGAGACTAATTTTGCCGAGCCAAAGTTGGGAAAAAAATGACTATGAGAAATGGACCACAGGGGCAATAAAGTGTGGCAAGCCAAACTGTGGAAAAAACCATAATCAAGTTGGGAAAAAAATTGACTCTATGAAAAGCAGGCCCTTAATTAGTTCTTCAAAATGGAATAACTTTTGGTCTCTATCAGTCATTGCCAAAAGGCCAATGTGCAATTTATGTGAAAAATTTCTATTGCTTTGTAAAAACTGGTATTGGCATTGCTATTGGTATTGGTATTAATTGGATGATGCAGCTATCTACTGGTTTGTAAAATTTCTGTGTAAATATTTTTATATTAATGAAAATATACCGTAGAATATGTATGCAACCTGTTTCAATTTTTCCATTTATGAAGCATAGACTAAGTAATTTATTATGTATGCAACATGTTTCTATCAAACACAGCATGACCGACTTTAGCATCTGGGCAGGATCCTCTGATCATTGGTCGGGGTTTTCTGAAGATAAGGGCGA
>CBMN010048973.1:0-16413 GCA_000582825.1 Hordeum pubiflorum
ATCATCCCTTCCTCTTTTGAGAAATACCGACGTAGTCTCAAGCCACATCACAAACTTCTTGGTTAAAACTTTGCAATAACAAAATTTTATTTTTTTCTTACACCGTAATAACAAAGTCTTTTTCTTACAAACTTAACAAAGCCAAGGCAGAGGAATGCGAATGAATTACAAGAAAAAAGTCAATGCACATGGTTTTAGGTAAGACTAGCAAATATGCCCGTGCGTTGCAACGGAAGAAAAAACACACACACGCGTTTCTTAATGGCTAAGACCCCTTCCAGCGCGGCTGATATTTCTACAGGCTAAAACATAGTCCTGCTCATATTTCCATGAAGAAACAGGGCCAAAACACTAAAGAAGCAACATCATCACAGCCCAAAACAACAGACTTTTCGAGGTCAAAAGAACAATAATGTTGTCTCGGAAAAAGGTTCTCTCACCTCCCACGATAGCAAGCGGACACAACATCGCGGTGATGCCTCTCTGTATTTAATTTGTCACCGCAACCATCTCAACCCATTTGGTGCCTCGGAAGCTCGGAGATACATCACAACCTGGATATATGCTACAACTACATCAATCTGATCTTCTTGGGCTTGGACGGGGGTATTTCTCTGTATGGAATTGATGACGAGCATAATACCTGGGCTGTTGTAGTTTTTCATTGCCTCATCTGCATGTTTACACTGAGACTCTATGTATGATATATGGTTGTGGTAGTGGCTGGTCGCCACCGACGACTTGCTCGGCCATGAGTGCTCTTCCCGGCTGCCATTGGGCTCCTCCTCCTCTGATCTTCTCTTGACGACCTCACCTCTCGGCTTAAGCCAATAACCCCTGCGGATTCGTCTCCCAGCGCTGCAACGTTAGAGTCATCGACGAAGAGGTCCAATTCCAGCCTCTCGCAGGGTATGTCATGTGCATGATATGTCCGTCGTTCCCGACTGCGTCGGCCACATGAACGCCAGGATCTGTAGGATGGCCATCGCCGTCGCGCTATGCCCAGCAACAGTAGCGTCGCACTCCTCGAACTTGCCAGCGGCTAGCCTCATGTCGACAACCTCGAGGATATGTCGCCCACCGGCCGCGACACTCGAGGATGCTGGCACTGGTCCGACAGCCGAGTGCTTCCGGTGATCGACGTGCATCTTGCTGCCGGACAAAACCATCGACCGATCGAAAAAATTGGTTAGCTGTAGCAAAACATGTGTTTCCCGTACGATCAATCTAGGGTAGCTAGCTAGCCTTCGTTGGAATCCAACAATCTGCTTCAAAATCTAGCTTGTGTGCGTGCGTATGATACACGGCCATCGTTAATCACAATAAACCTCGGCGGCAATATTCGATGTACTCTGCGAGCTTCGCCCGATGGCCCACGGCCGACACCGGTGTGAAGTCAAGCACTCATCCTCCGGCATGTTTGAGTCCGAGGCCGGTGGGAGCGCCGCGTGGCTCGTCTTGGGAAAGGCCGGCGTGGAGGATTTTTGGGACAGCGAGGAATAGATACGATTACATATGGACCACTGTGCGTTACAACAGGGGGCATCCATATTTTAGTGATACCGTCGTCCAATGCTCGATGACATTTTTCATAATTAATGATGGTTATCCCATCTAAAAAATGTTACTTTTCATAACTAAGGTGATCCTCTCATCTGACATCCGAAGAATATTATTCTTCATAAGTAACGTGATCCTCCCGTTCAAAAAATGATACACTCCTTAACCACGTGATCCTCCGGCCGAAGAATAAAGCTCTATATTATTATTATTATTATTATTATTAAATGAAATCAACAAATACTACACTATATTAAAGCTGCTAAGCTATCCCTCCTTCTGTGCATTTGGAGTGCTAAGCGTGACTTCTTTCAACAATGACACGTGTCTTCAGTTTTTTTTTCCTTTGGTTCACTCTTAATTTTTCAACATAGTTCACTTTTGGTTTTGTACCGTTTTTTGACCACTGAAAAAAACAGCAGGTTGTTATAGCATCGCTAATATCACCCTATAGCGTTCTGAGCAATGTCTCGCTAAATAAATCAGTGTACATAAACGACAGGTGTCCAACGTTGTAGCATCGCTAATATCATCCTATCGCGTTCTGAACAATGTCTCACTAAATAAATCAGTGTACATGAGCGACATATGTCTGGATTTTTTTCCATGGTTCACTCTTGATTTTTTAACACAATTCACTCCCGGTTTTATAGTGTGTTTAGACCACCGAAAAAATAGCACACTATAATGTTATAAGAAATGCCACGCTAAATATATTAGTGTATAATGTCTCTCTAATAACATGCTAATATTGTATTTTAAAGGTGACGTTATTTTTGGTATAGCGCGCTAATTTTCTCATTGGTTTAGATTAGACTAGATGTTTCTCATCGATGCTTATCTCCTTCTAATATCAAGTATGAGGTGAGGATACATTTATGTGCACATCTATGCTACTATTTGAGAAATTTGATCATTTCAGTCTACATGTTAACTCACACGTCCTACAAAGTGAAGACTCAAATATATGCAGCTAATGGTTTTGTTTCTATTGTCTGTTTATAGCTCAAACTAAATCAACATGTATTTTTTATTAGCTTATATATGTTGAGCTAGACATTTACAAAATTATACTATTATGTCATCCTTCTCATTTATTGTTAAATTTTTAGAACAATCATCTCATGCTTTTGTTTGTATCTAATGTCATTGTATTTTTCTTATATTAATCTTGAGGACAAATTCCATCAGACTTTGCTCTACCCAGTTAACATGTTACTAAATAACCAGCCCTTGCTTGGTTTTATTTTCTAATTCTTTTGGGAATGCTCAAATTTTTCAGTACAAAATCACATTGGTGAAAATATTAATCAGGCACTCAAACTATTTGGATTACTCATATCTTGGAAAAAATTCAGCGGAAGTTCGATTAGTTGGTATCTACATCCCTCCGAAACCCAGTTTTCATCACACAATTTGTCAAATGGAAGGGGCAACAAAATGCATTCTCCAACATGTTCTCCTTTCTTACTACATAAAGTAATTCTATTTGCTTCTACCGAATAAATCAAATGTGTCTACAGTATGCTAAGCCTGATGGAATTCATCTGTTCATTGTGTTGTTCAAGGTGCATTATGAAAGAGGAATGAACGATAGATAATATTCAGTTTATTGTCATATATGATATTTTTCGATGTTCGGCATCATGAGCGAAGTGGATAAGTGGAAGGAAGCAATCACAGGAGGATAATATGCGCTGATAGCTATCAAACTAGAAAATCTGGTTATTTTCATTTTATGAAGTGTATACCTTTTTAGTCTAATGTTCGCTTTATTGTACCCCTCCGTTCATCTTTGTATGTATGCGACCCAACAATTTCTACACTTTTCGACATTTTGTAATCTTCTCACATTACTTCATAATTCCGAACAAAAAAAAATAAACACGAACAACCAACAAATTAAGTTGTAATTTAGCCAATAACGGGCTCATACTGGCCGCCAGCCGTTAGGCCTGCTAGTATACCAAAGCAAACTAAACCACGACCTAGAAGAGACCAACGCGGCCGCACCGAACGAACCAAACCAACTACCTCTTTTCCCACGGCGGCCCCACCCCTCTCCCCACCTCCAGTCAGTCTCCGCCCTTCCAGAACGCCGCCGGAGTAGACCTGCTCCGGCCACTCCCCCCTCCAGATCCCGCCGCCGCGCTCCAGCCCCCATTGCCGCGGGGCTGCACCGGTAAGCCGTGGCCCGCCTTGCATATTTACACCCCCGGGATACGTGGATAGGAGGGAGGATCGCCGATTTGTTTCCGCGGGAGCCCGTCGAGGGCGACGTCCGAGGCCAGCCAGCGGCACCGAATGCGCGCCGCGCCGCGCCGTCGCCCAAGCGCATCCCTCGTAGGCGCCGTTTACCGTGCGCCAGTGGGTGGTGGTTAGGCAAGGTCCGAGAATCGCCGTGGAGCCGCGGCGATGCGCTGCTGGGATTGGATTCGGTTCCTGCCTTTTTGCATTCGTTCCTTGCTTTTACTGGGTCAGTCGGAGGGGGGTTGCGTCAGCCCTTGTATGTAGTACAGTAGCTGATTGGCAGTTGCCGGCTGCTGCTCGTTTTGAATTCTCAGTTGATGTTCCCAGGTTTGATGCGCTGAATTTGTTGGGACTTGGTACCTGAAGGCAATAATGTAACAGTCCCCCCCTACACGGGGCCATAACTGATTCTGCACTTTCTGTGATTATTAAGCATGCTAATGGAACCGTCCCAAGCAGAGAAACCCAGCAGAGGACATCAATCATTCCATTTTTCCAGTTTACAGGATTCCACTATGCACCAATTTGAGTTTGTGTAAAACTGTTAAAAGCATTTGCTAAGAAAATATTTAAAAATAGCATGTGGTCTGATAACATGCCCAATTTAACACATCACTCCCATGTTCTTCACTGTCAACCAAAGAGGAGGTTGCCAGCATCTGTACTTCAAAATTTCATGTTAAATTTATGGAATGAATTTACCCTAAATGGCCTTTCGTTTTTATGTTGTGTTACTATGTTATTATGTCCGTCTATTAATTTGTTCCGCCCTTTCTTTCAAAATCATGCTTATTATTATTTATAGTTGACTGGTACTTTATTATCCTGCAGGGCTTGCTTTTATCATATGACTGGCAAAATGTACCCTCAGTGATATCCAGGCATGATTTGGGTACTGTTCATAATGCAGTTGGCTTCTCATGGCACCGGAGATGACGAAGGAATGCAGCTGGTGCCCCGTTGTGATCAGGAACAAGTGTCAGATTCGCAGGAGATATTTTCACAATCCGACACCGCAGGAAGCTCCACCGAGTATCTGGGCTCATGTGAAATCAAGCCATTGATTGCTGAGGATGAAAATCATAATATCGATGCGAATGAAGAAACCCATCTTGTCATTCAAGACTTTCCACAATGTCGGATTTGCCTTGATAATGAAGGTCCACACTACACTATGGCCTGAAATACCATTTCCTTAGATAACACCTTAAGGGCTTATATATATATTGTTATATTTTATATTAAGTCGGTGTTTATCATGTTGCATTGCTGCAAGCAGGTGATGACTTAATTGCACCATGCAATTGCAAGGGCACACAAAAGTATGTCCATAGGTCCTGTCTTGATAACTGGAGATCAACAAAGGTATTGATTCACGAGCATTTTGTCATTTACACCACACTTGTAGAGCGTTGACGGTCAAGTGCTCAATCATCCTGAAATCCACCCAAAACACCCGACATGCTAACATTCATTATCGTTACATCATTCTCATTCTGACCTGGTTTCTTTGTTATACATATCACCCAGGAAGGTTTTGCATTTTCACATTGCACCGAGTGCCGGGCAGCATTCTTACTTCGCGCAAATGTTCCTCCAGATCGATGGTGGCTAAGACTGAAGTTTCAACTTCTGGTTGCTAGAGATCACACATTGATCTTTTTCATTGTACAACTGGTAAGATGTTCACACCTTGTATAGTCTAGTGCAGTGAACTAATTTTCTTCAGTGATCTTATAGTAACATTAGTCTGCACCAGTTCTTTCTTTCTCTTTTTCTAGATATGTTCTTATATATGTCGATGAACTTTTATAAAGTTATATTGCATATGCAAGTACATAGTTTTTTTTTTTTTTTGCTCTCATGCTATCATTACAGTTGTAACAATGATTGAAATACGCACCTCCTTGTATAGGATGCCACTCAGAAGGAGCATGTGTTCTAATAAGAGGAAAATACTACTACACCCTTCGATACGTAATAAGTGTCGCAGATTTGAACGAAGGTTGAACTAACCTTAGTTCAAAATTGCGACACTTATTTTGGATCGGAGGACGTGGCATAATAGGAAAAGTTGTTGCTGCTTATTTCCTTCTAAAGATTCCAATGAACTTACATTGATATATTTCTGTTTGCTGAGATTGATAGAACATTTTCTTGCTCCTAGGCCTGTTAAATTTTATTTTGGTAAATATAGAAACAAACGTGTCGGCATTTTGTTTATTGCATTGGAAAGAGGGAGCATGCATCCTCAAAATGAGAAGTCCATAATGTACTGCACACTGAGACATATAATTGTTTTGATCTTACCAGGTTGATTTATTTTCTTTTTGCCTGATAGGTTGTTGTTTTCTTGGGTATGCTGGTATACAGATTTTATGGAGATGAGCTGCGAGAAATGTTTGGCTATGAACAGCATCCTTACACTTTTTATGCGTTGGCAAGTAAGTTCAATTTTCACAGTGATGTCTACTATCCTTGCGCATGTTACAAAATATATTCGTCTATGATTCAAAAAAATTCTTGAATGGCCACTTACCTAAAATGTCTAATGAGAACTAGATAACTTATGCCCTTTTATTAGTACTGGATCTCTTCCTATTCAGTGCTGTCAATATGGTTTGGCATTTACTTCTATAAAACAAGCCACTTCAATATTTGCATCTTTCATTTTTAATTTTGTAGGTATTAAGATATTGGTGTTGAAATGACCTTATGCTTGCACAATCTCTATTTATTTCTGTAACTATTCTGAGGATATAAATCAGCATGGCGTAATTTATGGTACCAGCAACAGTTTTGGTCCTTTGAGTTCAAAGATAACCCAATTATATTTCATATAGGACGTGTCATGGTTATCTAAGAGTGGTTTGCATCTTTCATTTTTAATACTGTAGCCAGTATTAAGATGTATGGTGTTGAAGTGATCTTATGCTTGCACAATCTCTATGTATTTCTGTATCTACTGTGAGGATATAGATCATCATGGTGTAATTTATGGTACCAGCAACAGCTTTGGCCCTTTGAGTTCAAAGATAACTTAAGTATATTTCCTATAGGATGAGTCATGGTTATTTAAGTGTGGTTTGTGCTTTGGGCAAGCATGGAAAGACTTGTCATATGGATTTGTTTTCGTAATTCAGATGATCATCTAGACTACTTCTCGAATTGTAGACAAACATGTCTGATAGAGAAGTTTACACGCTTAATGGGAGCTACATGATAACTCATGTTTGCACTTTGGCTCCAAAGATATGTAAATTGTAACTCAATGGGAGCTACTCCCTTGTCCCATAATATAAGAGCGTTTTTGACACTAGTGTAGTGTCAAACGTTATATTATGGGACGGAGGGAGTAGATGTGAATGTAATGACATTTGTCTGTCTGTTGTTGGCATTTAGCGTAGCATTTGCAATTGTATATTGCCCATGTTGTATTGAAGCACTTGCTCAGTTTTTTTTTCTTAATATTTATAATAATTTCTCAAACTGCAGTACTGGCTGTTATTTTGGTTGGTTTGCTATATGGATTCTTCATAGCTATAATATGTGGACAGAGGATCACCGAACGGCACTACCATGTTCTTGCAAAGCAAGAGTTAACCAAGGTTGGTGACAAAGAAAAACAGAAACATCAAGTTTGTTGGTTGATCTTCATCCCAAGAAGTGCATTTTCTGATTAATAAACTTTTTGTCCAACTGATTAATTTGTAGTGCCAAAAGACTCATGCCATCAGCAATCCAATATGTTTAGAAAATCTGAATGCCAATTCCAACATAGAGTATTACACAATTGGTTTTATATACCATGGTTTAGATTTCCCCTGTTGTCCTTGCATGACCCCATTGGGTTAGACTAATAGTATGAACCGTGAAATCCCTGTGTGGTGAAAAAAAAGGTGTTCCTTGTTAGTTACATGTGCCTTTGTTTTCTTATCATGGTAAAGAATAGCTTTTTAGCACTACAACTTCTGAAATTGTAGCACCTTCTCTCTGTTCATACTGCAATGTTTCTCTTATGGCAGGAGTATATCGTAGAGGATCTTGAAGGGTCTGATCCAGTGCCAGACCTTGATCCTAGCCATGTCACGGAATTGAGGACACTTGGGCTCTATTGAGCATACCACATAGAGCATCAGGTAGGCAGCTTAAGCTCTTGTTGAGTTAGAGCATTGTCTTAGTTTTTACGGCATCAGGTAGGCATTTTCTACTTGTCTAGAAAATCATTCTTCTCAGCTTATAGATGATGTCTGTGTAACAGCTCCACCGCTGTCAAATCAACGATGCCCAGCCTCCTGTGTTAGTTTTTTTTTTTGAGAAAATCCTGTGTTAGTTTTTTCGTTGAGAAAATCCCATGTTAGTTTTTTTTGAGCGGTAATCCTGTGTTTTTTTAAACAAAATACCCTAGACTTTATTTATTGGAAATAACAGTTACATCGCTTATGAGGAGGGGTGCAATTTCAATTGGAGGTTCCTCAAACCAATCCAACGTCAAAGAAAATCTAGCCAACCTAGCAAAGCTCACGAGCAACTTTATTTGCTTCCCTATTACTATGTTTGAACATAGCTATAGTAAAATCACAAGCGAGATGATAGCAATCGTCGAAAATTGCCGCCACCGCTCCTAAACGATGAGCACTCATCCCTCAGTGACCTTCAGGTTGTCTGAATTACTAATAATGAGTCGACCGTATCCCATCCTTTGTGCAAGGGCAAGAGTGGATCTGAGCGCCAATGCTTCGGCCGTCGGGATATCCGCACAATGGTCAATCTTCCCTTTCCCTCCAGCAATGAAGTTTGACAAGACCCACAGGGGAAAGGATCCACCCCTCTTTTCTCATGGTAGCCTTTGGAACAATCGTCAATCTTCCCATTCCCTCCGTCAATGAAGTTTGACAAGACCCACAGGAGAACGGACCCACCCCTCTTTTCTCATGGTAGCCTTTGGATAGGACGCGATAGAATAGTTTGTGTTATAACACGAATCCCCATCGTATTTGTAAACCACTTTATGTCTTACCGCCATAAATACTAGGCTGCAATTACATGAAAACAACAAGTGTTTTGTATCCTATGGATCAGCAGAGCAAGAGGGGCAATCGGGTGAAAATTTCAAATATCTATTGGCAAGTGTAACACGGCACGAGAGGGTACCCTGTGAGCTTACGCCAATTTTTTTCAACCTTTATCGGGTAAGAAAGCTTTCAAATATTACACCAAATGGGGTTAAGAGCGGAACGTCTCATTTCATTTCTACGTTGTAGTTTTCCTCCATGTGATTCCATTCCACAAAGTAAGTTTATTCAAAACATTTATCTCTTAAACTGCACGTCTAAATTCTGAACCGTTTTCATCGTTTGATTTCTCGCTCCGAGATATTCAAAACTAGATCTCGTGTTAATAGGTTTTGATGGAAAAAAAATCATAAAACAAAACACAAGAAAAAAACGGAGCCGGAAGCCTGATTTCCCCCCTTTTCGAGAGGCACAGTTGTGCTTCCCGCGGATGCAAATCTGTGCCTAGAAACAATCTATGCTTCTCGTGGAAGGAAAAAAATGTGTTTTTTTTTCTTTTTCGAGAGGCACAATTGTGCTTCTCACGGAAATAAATACTTTGTCTCAACGAGAAGCAAATCTGTGATTCTCGTGAAAGAAAAAAAAACGTTTCCCCTTTTGGAGAGATAAAAATGTGCTTCCCGCAGAAGCAACTCGTGGAAAAAAAAAGACATTTTTTTCCTTCTCCAGAGGTGCCTCTCGTGAAAGTAAATTTGTGCCTTCACGAGAAGTAAAAAACATGTTTTATTTTCCTTTCTGAGAGGCACATTTGTGCTTTTCGCGGAAACAAATTTGTGCCTCCATGAGAAGTAAAAAACACGTTTTATTTTCCTTTCTGAGAGGCATATATGTGCTTTTCGCGGAAGCAAATTTGTGCATCCACGAGAATTAAAAAGCACGTTTTATTTTCCTTTCCGAGAGGCACATCTATGCTTTTCGCGAAAGCAAATTTGTGCATCCACGAAAAGAAAATCTGTGCGTCTGATGAAAGAAAAAAACCCGTGATTTTTTTCTTTCCTAAACCTAAGAGAAAGTTGGCGAGAACTGAAAAGCAAAATAAACCTGAAAAAGCTCTAAAACTTGAAAAAACATTTTAAATAATAATAAAATAATTCCGAGGAAGCGTCCAAGCGGTGCCTGGATACATCATTTGAAGCGCTCTTAGCTCACCATAATGACCCTTGCGGGTATTAATTGCTCTCCAAAAAAGAAGATGCTCTATATAAGATGGGCTTTTGCCCTTGAATCAACGCGCTACGTAAGTTGACGTGCGCCACAAGTCCAGTGGGCCCCACACGCCGCTTATCTCTCTCCCTCCCTTATCATTTCCTTTTCCTTATCTCTTACTCAAGCCGCTCTTCTTTTTCTCCTTTTTTTCTTTTTTTGTCACGCCGCACCACACACGAGCTCCGTCGTTCATCGTAGACCGGCGCTGCCACCGGGCGGGTGTCGCGATGCGGGGGTCCCACATGGTGCTGTAGCCGTCGACAGTGTTGCAAGGCGGCGCCGCTCGCCACACATGCTGCAATCGGGAGGCTGAGGAAAGGAGGTGCACAACATCAACCAGCTCACCGCGACGTTGTAGGTTGGTTGGCGGGTTGCAACAGTCGGTGAATCAAAGGAGGCTGGCCGCCGTTGCGATAAAGCATCGTAGGGGGGGGGTGCTAGAGCTGTAGTGAAGCGTGACGACATCAATGGTGCAGTGATGCAGGCTAGCAGGCGGGCTGTAGCAGCTGGTGAAGCAGAGGGGTTGTGACAAAGCATCGATGGTGCTGCCATGGCGAGCTGCCCGATCCTGCGGCTAGCAGCATTTCATCGGACGGTTCAGGGGGACTGTTTATTTCTGGCTAAACTAAAATCATCGGGCAGACCGGCAGCACTGGCCTGCCCTCGGAATTACAAGTAGTGGGCTCCCGATAACGGGCCTGGTAGCTCGTGCGGGCCGCGCACGTATTGGGCTTTCATAACACCATCTCGGCTTTCTGGGCCTTCCCGTCCGCAACCCGCGCGCGGACGGAAACTAGGGTTAAAGGGCACCACTATATAACCCGCCTGTTCCCCTCTTCTTCCACCACCACCCGCCGCCGCCGCCGCCGCCGCGGCCGTGGCCAGCACGAGGTGAGGCAGTATGACGCCTTCCGTCCGCCTCTTCTTCCCCGACCCCCTTCCCTCTCTCGTTTCGATCGAATCTTGCATCCATCTTTGCTTGGGGGCCTGTGATGTGAACAATTTGTCCGTACCATCTGACACCTCTGATGATCCACAATTGCTAATGTATCTCTGAGGCCCCCCTCTGCGTTTCTTCCTCGTCTTGTTTTGCTTTCGATCTTGATTTCTTGCCGACCCGTTCCTTCCGGTCTCTCTGATTTGATTTGACAATGGGGGAAGGCAACAAATTAGAGTCTCTGATGCGCTGATCTCCATGGCGACTTCGGTGCTGTACGTTGCCCACAGCGACCCCCGGCGACAGTTATCATGCGCGCGCCGTCTTCCTCGTACGGCGCGCGCATCCCTGTCCCCTACATCACCCCGACTTTCGTGTCAATGGATCTTTTTATACCTTTGAGGCAAACAAATTAGAGTCTCTGATGCGCTCAACCCCGTAGCGACTTCGGTGCTATACGTTGCCGAGAGTGATTTTGGAACCTGGTATCATGCGTTCGGCGGCCCACGTCCGGCGCGCGCATCCCTTTGTTCCACACTTTTTTTTAGCTTGGCCTTTCTTCTAACCACGATACAAAAATAATGTGAAAATGCTGGGTCTGGATTCTTTGTTTTTTGTTACTTTCCATTCCTGTTTACTTGCCTTTTTTTCTTCTTGTGTTTGGATTCGGTCCGTTAAGCGACCGCTATATAAACTCCCTTACCTAGGAGAAGCAAGATCTAAATTCCAGGAACGCATGGCAACATTGAAAATGGGTGAACAATTGTAAATGCCTGGACTTATTTCAGAAAGAAAAGATCAACGAAACTTCAATTCAAACGAAAGCAGTGTATAAGTTCATTACAGGCCCTTGACACAGCTCAAAAACCACGACATTAATAGCCTGAAAATCTATTGCAGCCAGCAGCACATCAACTAACTAAACTGAAATAGAATCTGTGCCAGAATGGTTGATAGAATCTGTGCCGAAGTAAACTAAATTGAAAATGAAATAGAATCTGTTTTTCTTCAGTTTAAGCTGGGCTGGGGAGTAGGCAGAGCCTTTTCTTCCATGAGTAGCAATCTATAGTAGAAACAATGCAACCCAAAGCTTGCCAAACTAGTTTGACAAGCATGTTTCGTTTTCACTTAGAGCAGGCAGATAATAATTATGAAAACATAAACAGATCGAGAGTAATTCTCCAGAAGTATGCAAATTCCAGACAAACTGGTCAGGCTCATAAAGACAAGTAGAGAGGATCAAAGACATGTAGCAATTTCCCCCGAATTAGAGGCATCAGAGAATATTAAAGGTGAATTATGACATTTTGAAATGCCTTTTCACCCGAATTAGAGGCATCCGAGAATATTAAAGGTGAAATATGACATTTCTCTCTCGTACATCCCAGACATTCTAGGTTGGATGCTCCAGAAACGGCTGGAGCTTGGCTGCCCACAGAAACAACGCTGTCAATCACGTTTGCCCTTCCCTGTGATGTGATCAATTTGTCCGTACCATCTGATATCTTTGATGATCCACATTTGCTAATGTACTACCTCCATCCGGGTTTATTAGGCCCCCTTGCATTTTGGGTCCAGTTTGACCAAGTATTTAACTAAAAATTTATAAAGTATATGCTACACAAAGTATATTGTTAGATTTGTATTCGAAAGAGGTTTTCTATAGTATAATTTTTGTGACATATAATTTATATTTCACTAGTTAAACTCATGGTCAAACTCTGGCTCAAAATGAAATGGGGCCTAATAAACCCGGACGGAGGGAGTATCTCTGAGGGCCTCTTTTGGTTTTGATTTTTGCCACACTGTTTCTTTCAATTGCCATAGTTGATCTCTGTTTTTTTAGTCGCCCAGCCATGATTTTAAGACAGGCAACAAATTAGAGTCTCTGATGCACTAAACTCCATGGTGACTTTGGTGCTGTATGTTGCCGATAGGGAGCATGCTAATTAGAGTCTGTAATGCGCTAAACTCCATAGTTATATGAGTGATAAATGCAGATAGAACTTCGAGGCAACAAATTAGAGTCTCTGATGCGCTAAACACTGTAGCGACTTCGGTGCTGTACGCTGCCAAGAGTGAGCCCGGGAACGAGTTTTCATGTGTGCCCTGCCTCACTTATGGTGTACTCGAACTCTTTTTCCCACACTTTGTTCTAAATGGTTTCCATTTATTACCCAAGAATATACCCTTTACGAAAAACATTGCAACAATCCAGTCTAGAACTTCACTAATGCTCTGATATCTTAATTGCTTTGCAACAGAGATGCTTTAATCTGTCCATCAATTTTTTTTACTGATATATCTCGAGTGTTTGATCATACTCAAAGCGATGCTCAAGATCATTACATAAAGAAATGAATCCAGTGTCACAACAGTCAGAGTCAGGCCTTTATAAATACCACAGCTCAAAACCACAACATCAAACAGCCTGGAAGATCTATTGCAGCCAGGAGCACATCACCAAATTGAAATTGCATAATAGAATCTGGGCCAGAATGGACGATGTTCTGTTTTTCTTCAGTTTAAGGTGGGCTGGGGAGTAGTCATAGCCTTTTCTTCCATGAGTAGCAAGGGCAGCAATATTCTTATTACTGATCCAAATTCCATCAGTAGAAACCATGCAAGCTAAAGCTTGCCTAACTAGTTTGACAAGCAGGTTTCTTTTTGTTCAAGCAGGAGACAAGCAGTTTACTATGGGATAGTAACTACAAAAACATAAAGAGAACGAACTATGCAAGTAGAGATGAGAAACCACCCGTTTTCAGTCCTTCCCACTGCCCATCAGCCACATGGCTCCTTGTTTTACTTGCAAATACTGAGGATATTACGCCTGTAGCAAACAGAAAACAGCTAGACAATCAGAGAATATTAAAGGTGAAATATGGCATTTCCTAAAAAAAGGTGAAATATGACATTTTCTCTCTTGATATGTACATCCCAGACATTCTAGGCTTGAGCTACTCCAGAAAGGGCTGGAGCTTAGCCGCCCACAGAAACAACGATATCAATCATGAGTTCCTGATTGTGCATCCTTTTCTTCCATGAGTTCCCTCTTGAGCATCAATCTACTTTTGTTGGGGGCCTGTGATGTGAACAATTTGTCCGTACCATCTGATACCTTTGATGATCTACATTTGCCAATGTATCTCTGAGGCCCCTTGTGTTTCTTAGCCATCTGATAATTTGTTATTCACTTTTGGCGAATATGGTTGATGTCTGTTTTCATGTTGCTTAGCCATGAAAAGCATTAAGGCATCAAATTATAGACTCTGATGAGGCCCCTTGTGTTTCTTAGCCATCTGATAATTTGTTATTCACTTTTGGCGAAGTTGGTTGATCTCTGTTTTCACGTTGCTTAGCCATGAAAAGCATTAAGGCAACAAATTAGAGTCTCTGATGCGCTCATTCCCGTAGCGACTTCGGTGCTGTACGTTGCTGAGAGCGAAACCGGTGGTAGTTATCATGCATGTGCCTTCTTTTCATATGGCCTGTGCATCCCTATCCCGTACACCTCCTGTTGTATAAAAGAACCTATCATTTTTCATGGCAACAAATTAGAGCCTCTGATGCGCCAAATCCAGTAGTGACTTTGGTGCTGTACGTGCTTATGTTGCCAACAGTGGTGTGCTGTCTCACGTATGAGGTACTCATACCTTTGTCCCACACTTGTAACCAAAATATTGGAATGCTGCATTTGGTTTCTTCAGTCTTTTTGGGTGCACATTTGGTTCATGTTTACTTGGCCTTTTGTTGTGATTGCAAAAGTATAAATTTGTTATTCACGTCAAAATATGTTTGATATCTTGTAAAGGGCTGAAGGAAACTCAGGGGAAGCTAATTCCTGGGCTACCAAAAGGTTGAATTTACCCCACAGCATCATGTATTTCTCTTGATTGCTTGAACTGTTGGTTCCCATAATTAGAGACATCAGAGAAGATTGAAGTATCTCTTTTGCAACTCGATCCATAAACAAGAGAGATAAGACTCATCAATACAATAATAGTATGATATCCCAGACATCCTTTTTTTTAAGAGATATCCTATACATCAGGCTTGGTTCCAGCAGCCTGGAGTTTTCTCCAGAAACGGTTGGAGCTTAGCTGCCCACAGAAACAACAATGCCAATCATCCTTTTTTCCCTTAGAGTTCCCTCTCGTACAACTAATTTATCTCTGAGCCCCCTTTATGATTCCCTCTCATCTGGTTTTCATTTTATTGATTTTTGCCCATGCCGTTTCTTCCGATTGTTGCATTTGTTTTTGCTTTGCGACCATGAAAAGGCAACAAATTAGAATGTCTGATGCATTGTGTAGGTGCTGTACGTTCCAAGAGCGATATGGAACTCACCCCTTTGTCTGACTAGCTCCAGGTAGACTGAAGGAAGTACACAGCGAGCGAATGGCTCTCGCGGCGGGCGAGCTCGCGACGGTGCCGCCCTGATCTCTCTCCTCCGGCCGTCCCTGCATCAAGCTCGACCAGATCCGGGATCCTCGTCGAGCCCTCTCTCTGCCGCTGTCCTTCTCCCGCGAAGCTCCCTCGTGCTCCTCCGCCTCTCGCCCGTCATCTCCGTCGGCCTCGACCCGATGCGATGGCTCCATGTCCGCGCCCCCGGCCTGCGTTCGCGTCGGCGGCAGCTCCAGCTGCCACTCCGGCTGTGCTGCGCGTCGGCTTTTGTCGTTCCAGCCGAGCTGAGCGCCGGCCTGCGCCCCTGTGGGCGGCGGCGGCCGTTGCGGCCTTGCTTGGCGTCGCCTCGGCGTCCGAGCCGCCCCTGTTCGTCGGCTTGGCATCCCAGAAGACGTCCATGCTGCTGTCGTCTACCTTGCCTGATGACTCCTCTGGTCCGGGCGATGTGGTGATGCCCGTCGCTGTGCAGGGAGCTTCCAATGCTCTGGCAGCAGCCCTCGGATGCGGTCTGCAGCTCGTCCCAGTTGCTCCACTCGCGACGCTTCAGACGTCGACTGCACCGCCCACGACACCGCCCACCGCCGTCGCTAGAGCGGCGGATGCCCTTGCTCTGCGCAGGTCGGACCCGACCATTGGTGGGCAGATGGCCGAAGCTCGTCCCCATCGCGGTCGTGGCCTTCGCAAGCACACGATGGCGACAACACTGACCCTGTAGGGCACCACCCCGGCTCCTCTTGCCACTGCCTCCACCAGTCAGCTGTCGTCATCCCCGGCGTCAACGCCTACACCCTTGACGGGACCAGGTCAGGCTTGGCTAAAGAGAGCACTGCTTTGCGGACGTTCCCATCGCCGCTGGTACCGATCGGCCATGCAGATCTGTCATGCACCGTTCAGGCGGCCTCTCCGGTGCGTCTTGGTTGGGGGGACTGGCTTGGATGCTTCAGAAGGAAGATGATGCCCGCTGATCTCACGTGTTGT
>CBMN010048998.1:0-15186 GCA_000582825.1 Hordeum pubiflorum
GCCGAAAACTGACTGTCACAATGAGCGAGAACTGGTCGGCGATCCGATGACTCGTGTCAAACCAAAAATCGTTGAAGGTTAGTCCGTGTTAAACGAAGGGTTCTCTGTTACAGAAACCATGTGATGATGGTATCAACCGCGGCTTGTCCGAATATCACAAACACTGGGGGCTCGTCACCAGCCCCCACAGTCAAGCTCCTTTGGCTAAGTGAAAGCACTAAAACCGCATAGTCTGATTGCCTGGTTTTCCGTACATACAACCGCCTCCGGGCACCGAGATGTCGGCTAAGGGTTCAAGTATCACGAGAAAACACCCCATGCAGTATTTGCAAGGGGGCTGAAGCGGACGACTGGTAACTTTCAGTTTACAAACGGCCGCACAGGAGTCAAAATTAACATAAGCAGGCACTCTATTCACAGCCAAGCATCTTGCATTACAATAAAACATAAGTTTCAACTCTTTGGTTACAAGGAAACTAAATCTACTCATAGATTACATCCTTCGAGCACTGGGCCTCTACTGCCCGAGCACCATCCATTACGATGGGAAAGTATTGCTCGGGGCGCCTATGCTCCTTCCCTGGCGGCGGAGGTCCGGTGGCCATCTCGGCTAGCTTTATCTTCGGCCAATGTACCATTGTTTTGCCGAAGGCCATCCGAGCCCCCTCAATGCATGTGGAGCGCTTCCAGGCGTCGATCCGGGAAGTGGCATTGTACAGCCTCTGCACCAGGCCGAAGTAGCTGCTCGGCAGCGGCTCCGACGGCCATAACTTGACGCAGAGGTCCTTCATCGCCGGCTCCGCCATCCGATGCAGCTCCATCAGCTGCTTCATTTGGTTGTTGAGGAGGGGAGGGTGTTCGGGCGCCTGAAATTGCGCCCAGAACAGCCTCTGCTCGGCCCGTCCCTCCTGA
The DNA here is from genome assembly GCA_000582825.1 of Hordeum pubiflorum. Lineage (NCBI taxonomy): Eukaryota > Viridiplantae > Streptophyta > Magnoliopsida > Poales > Poaceae > Hordeum > Hordeum pubiflorum. The sequence goes on from CBMN010048998.1 coordinate 913, forward strand.
GCGGCGAAGAACCTGCTCGCGTCCGCCGCACTCTTCGAGAGGTCCGCAAAGGCACCTGGGGAACTCCATACTCGCGTGAGCAACGCGAACCGGTTACGTCCAAAGATACTTTGCAGCAAGTACGGCTTACCGTCCGCAATGAGCCTGACTTGGCGGAGCTCCTCTTGGTAGCCGCGCGCCTCTGTCCGCGCTTCCTTGGCCACCGCCGCCAATGAGGCCAGCTCAGCGGCCTGCTCCTTATTCTTCTGCTCGAGGGCCTCACACTTTGTGACGGAATCCCCGAGCTCTTGCTGCACTTCCAGCACCCTGGCCTCGTGCTTCTGGCTCGTGGTTCGCTCCACAGCCAGTTCGGCGGCCGCTTTCTCGGCCGCCGTCCTCTGCTCCGCCGCTTCCAGCTGCGTCGTCTTTAGTGCAGCCTTGAGGTTTTCCACCTCCGCGGCGGCAGCTGCAGTAGAATTAGTCAACCCCGATAGGATACTTTGAACCCTACTTACAAAAAAACGCAGCTGTAATCTTGACTACAGCTCGGACTTGCCTTGCGCATCGTCGAACCTCCTGTTCACCGGGCTCAGGTCATCCTCGGAGCTCTTCAGCTTCCGATTCAGCTCGGCCAACTCCTCGGCATTGGTGGCTGCGGCCGAAGATGACGCCTGTACGCAGGTTAGTATCCGAGATATTGATTTTCGATCCTCTGACTGGCTTTGTTCAAAACCAGTCAGAGTCTCGGGGGCTACTGTGTATGAGGCTATACATTTACACAAAAGAATTTTTCTAAGGGAAAAAGCATTACTTCGCTCACCTTGAAGCCGGTAAGAAGGCCATTGAAAGCCTCCTTCAATCCGCTATCAACGGACCGAAGACTTTGCAACACCGCGCCCATAAGGGCACGGTGCTCTTCGGCGATAGAGGAGCTGGTTAGAGCATCCTCTATCTCATCCGGCCACCCAGTCGACACCCGCTCTTGGGCGGGCGTGGGTGGCGGGGGCACTTCGGCTTCTTCCCTCTCGGGGACCGATGTGCCCGACTCCGGACGTCTTGACGACTCCGGAGCCGCTCTTGGAGAAAGCTCGGATTGTCCGGGCTCCTCCTCTTCGTGAACCAGGGGGGCCTTCCCCTCCCGGTCTTCGGTGACCGAGGTGTTCGCCTCGGCCATGATGACGTCGCCCCCTCCCCCTATGTACGGCACGGGAGGGGTCCTCCTCGACAGGACCTCCTCGGCGATTCGGGGAGGCGAGGCGCGTGATTCGGTCCCGCTCTCCGCCAACGCGGCCGGTGGAGAATCCCCCTCCGAGACTCGGTCGGTGGGGAGGTTGTGTAGCGGGCTGCGATATCAAAAGCAAAAAGTGATCGACATAGAGCTTAGTTCGGCCGAAAACACTTCCGAGGATACTGGAATGTGTACCTTTGGGCTTGCGGTTTGGCCCTGGGATCCTCCGAGGAACCTCTTCGGAGGCCTCGGAGTCCTCGGCAGAAGCCGAGCTATGGTCGGACAGGGCCACCTTGGCCCTGCATGCTCTCTTGAGGGGAGGGTGAAGCGGCTCCTCCTCGACGTCTTCGGACGCCCCCCTTTTCCCTGTTCGGGAGGAATCATCTTCCTCCCCTTCTCCCTGCTCCTTCTCCTCCTCCTGTGCGGAGGGAGCATGGGTGTCCCCGGATCTAGTGTCCGGGGGTCCTCGGAAACGAAGGCCCTCTCTGGCCTCCTCCTTCTGATCCTTCTTCTTTTCCTTCCTCTCCGGCGCCTCGTATGGCTCCACGGCCAACATGGCCGTTAACAGGGGTGTCTTGGGCCCCTCTGGCAGCGGTGCCGGATTGTTGATCCGCTCGGCCTTCTTCAGCCAGTTCTGTGGACGGGAAGTGAAAGGGCTAAGTACCTTATCAAAGGGGAACCGTTCAGTTATAAGTACAAAATCATTCATACCTCCCGTGGGGGATTTGCGGCGTCGAGTCCGATGTCTTCCTCCTCGGCCGGCCAATCTTTCTGCGGCTTGAACAACGCCCTCCACAGCTGAGCGTGGGAGGTGCGGAAGAAGCTGCGCACGGTGGCCGGGTCTTCGGACTTGTAGGCCCACATGGGGAGGCCCTCTCCTGGCATGGGAGGATTCGGCGTCCGAGCATGATCTGGATCACGTTGGGCAGCTCGACGCCCTGCTCTATCATCTTGGTGATCCGGCTCTGCAGCTGCGCCACCTCCTTGTTCACTCCCCAGTCGAGGCCCTTCTTGGTCCATGAGACCAGCCTCGTAGGGGGTCCGGATCGGAAGGCCGGATCGCCCCCCAATCCGCGCTCCTTGGCTCGGTGATGTAGAACCATTCCTTCTGCCAAACCTTGATGGTCTCGATGAAGGTGCCCTCTGGCCACTCCACTCGGGGGAGCTTGCTGACCATCACGCCCCCGCAGTCCGCCTGCTGACCGTCGACGATTTTCGGCTTGACGTTGAAGCTCTTCAGCCACAGGCCGAAGTGTGGCCAGACCCGGAGAAAAGCCTCACAAATGATGATGAAGGCCGAGATGTGGAGGAAGGAGTTCGGCGCGAGATAGTGGAAGTCAAGCCCGTAGAAGAACATGAGACCCCTGACAAAGGGGTGAAGGGGAAAGCCCAAACCTCGGAGGAAGTGGGGGATGAACACCACCCTCTCACCCTGCCGCGGCATGGGGACGACCTGGCCGGCCTCTGGAGCACGGTGGGCGACGTTGGCGGGGAGATATCCCGCCCCCTTCAACTCTATGATGGCGCTCTCGGTGACGACGGACGCCTCCCACTTGCCTTTGGACCCGGAGCCCTCCATTGCTAGATCGAACGGGCGGCTAGAAAGGTTCTTGGAAGGGAGAGCGGATCTGGGCGCTGGAGCTCGAAAGATGGGGAAGGCAATGGCGAAGGGGGGAAATGAGAGCGTACGAAAGGAACGAAGGCTGTGCCCCTTTAATGGGCTGTAAAACCCCCGGTCCCTTTACTGCGCCGCAGTCCTCGCCATTTCCCCATGTAACCGTGCCATTATACACGCGTGGGGTGAGGCAGATTATTGATCATATCCCTTGAAAACAGGACACGATCTCCATATCGATGGGACGTGCCAATGAAAACTGCCTCGAACCACGAATCGAGTTTTTCATAAACCAACTCGCAGTCGTGGCGAGGTGTGACCCTTCAGTAAAAGTTGTCGGATGAGGACACTATTCACACCAAAGCAACTAGCCTTCGGGGCTAAGTTATTAGTATACTTCGTTACCGAGGTATAGTTCGGCGCATATACGACCGGGCAACGCTTGAGAATACAGTTCGGAGTGATACAGGCCTGTTACCGGTGTCACGAAAGAAAGGGAACTGGTCTACAAAGCCGCTGATGTTCGGCACCTACCTCGGCTTCGAAGACTAGTTCGGGGGCTACTGAGGGTGTCCTGGACTAGGGGGTACTCGGGCTGCCGGCCTATCTCTCGTAGGCCGGGCTGGTGGGCCGCTCTCTACTCGTCGATGGAAGGCCGGATTGTGGGCGACCCCGTGTATCAGAAGGAAACCTCCGAAGACTTGGCGTCTCCTCCAAGGAATAATTGGCGTGGCTGGCATGTTTATCCCCTAATGGTAACCAACTATATGTAACCCTAGAACCCCTCTGGTGTCTATATAAACCAGAGGGTTTAGTCCATAGAGGATCATCATATCCATTGCCTAGGGTTTAGCCCATCCGATCTAGAGGTAGATCAACTCTGTAACCTTCATACAAACACATCAATACAATCTAGCAGGATGTCGGGTATTACCTCTTCGAGAGGGCCCGAACCTGGGTAAATCGCTGTCTCTACGTTCCCTGTTACCCATTGATTCCTAGACCTACAGTTCGGATCCCCTACCCGAGATCTGCCGGTTTTGGTACCGACACCGGGTATTACCGAAAAATATATATAGGTAGAAAATATTTTCAGGGATGTTAAATTATATATAAAATGGTCTGAAAGTATTTAGAACCATTTTATATTTAATTTAATATCAACGGGCCTACAAAGGCCAAGAGGTGGAAGTCATCTTGGGCCACAAGGGCCCAAGAGGGGAGGCGCCCCTTCCTATAAGGAAGGAGGCCGAATTGGGAGGGGAGGAGTCAGACTCCTCCTCTCCTTAGGCTGGCGCACCAAGGGGGGCTCTTTCCCCCTTGCTGGCAGCCCCTCCTCTCCCCTCTATCCTATATGTACATGAGGATTTGTGCTCTTTTAATATACAAGTTTTGGAGCCTCCTCTAGTTCATCTAGCCCTAGTTCTAGTTGGTCCTAGTTGACTAATCAGAGATTGGTCTAGTTCCTCTAATCCTCATAATTAGAAGCCCAGTGTGGTTCTAATCTCCTCCCTCTAATTCTCCGACGACGATTAGCTCTGGACGGTGAAGCGCTGCCGGATCGTGAAGGCTGCATGCTTGCAACCAAGTAGAGAGGCCGTGCTTTCGGTCTTCGGTTCGAGGGACAGTTCGTGGGCGGTTCGCGGGATCGTTCATCGACGGTTCGAGGGACTTCAAGTACGATCTACACCGACACGTTCTTTTTCCGCTGCAACTTAGTTACGGTAACGACCGTGATCCCAACCCGTTATGCATCTTCATATTGATCTTGGGTGTGCGTAGGCGTGATTTTTTTTTCTACTACGTTTCCCAACAGCCGAGTCGTCCCATGGTCGACGCCCCAATTTGGAAGCCTGTGGCCTGTTTGAAGGCAGACTTGCCATCCCAAGGAACATTATGGACGTGTTTGGTAGTCTGCATTAGTCTCAATCAGGCCTGCTAGAGGGATTTTTGGCGCATTTGGTTGCGTGAGTTGCATTGGATTCTTGGCCCGCACGAACCTTAAAGCACCTCTGAACCTAGCTCTGGAGGAATGCTGGAATCAACCGTTTTCAGCGAGCCGTGCCCAAGCGATGCAATCGAGCACATGTGGTGGCTCTGGCGATGCGAGCTGGGTGCAACATGTGTATGTGGGTTTGCACATGTTTGTTCCACTCATCTCCCTTAATCCCCTTCACATAATCCCTTTAAATCTACACAACTGTGCTCCGATTCAAACTAACCTCTACGTGAAAAAGATGCACACCGACTTTGTGGTTCTATTCAGACGATAGGTTCCTAATTTCATGGACCGTAAATCTTCAATTTCGTGCTAATGTTTGGAGTTCTTTTGGACAAATTTCCTTTCACCACTAGCTTCATCTCACTGTTTCACACGACTTTCGAGTTGCATGTTTTCTGTTTCAGCGATCGTAGACGAGTATATCTACATCTCCTACTCGACCACACAAACATGTTCATGTGTGCATGTTATGAATCGATAAATTTCGGTAAAATCTTTGCACCCAATCGATCGTTTGAAATTTCGTTTGACCACTAGCTATCTCGCCATTTCACACGATATTCATGATGTACGTTTTCAATTTTGAAGGTCGCAAGCGAGTAAAGTACTGGAGTGCACTAATGTGTTCATGTGTGTGTTTCTTCTCAGCTAGGTTGGGGAGGATGCAGGCAATAAACTATGTGCAAAACATGGTTTTTAGCATGTATTCACTCAGCCAAGCCCAACTCAGTCACATATGCAAATACACCAAAAATGATGCAAGCTACCAAATACGCCCTATATTGTGGGGATGACATTGGCCGGGAAGCACTGGTAGACGCTACCGTTAGTCCAAGCCGATGTGCCAGGGAACCGTTGTGATCGGCACCTAGGAAGGGAGCCTCCCGCTGCCATGGAACCGTGCATACGGTCCTCCTCGGAAGCAGGACAAATGCGGTGCTGATGTGACTCGAATACTGGATTATGTTGTATTCAGACAGGTATGATAATAGAACAGACACTGATTGGAAATGGGCATATACCACATGCATGTATGAGGAATATATACATTCTCTAGAAAAACTAAAAGGTATTAATAATTATCAAATTTCAAATAGCGGGCTATTGCAAATGGCGGCAGAAGCGTTAACGCGCTAAATTGCGCTATAGCGTGCGAACTGGTGCTAAACGGCTTAGCATGACACCCTCTAAGCGCCATAGCTTTGAGATAGCACATTATTTAAAACATCTATAATCTTCTATATCGAAATAGTTAGCCACGACTAACATATTTCTCTCAGCATACAAGTTGTTGCATGCGAAAAGAACCACATCAACATGCAACCATCAATAGGATAGGAAAAGCTCACCTCATCCTGCATACATGTTGATAATGCTCTCTATTATGCGATTTATATTTAATAAATAGTTTGAAACAATACAATAATCAGACGCCATAAAATATATGCATTTTTCAGGTTTACTTTTCATATTATTACTCCACACCTAAAAGTACTAGAGGGTACTAAAATAATGATCTAGGACGATGCTGACCACCTGGGCGGTCGCGGTCATGTAAAGTAGCAACGACTCCTTCTCTTGGGGCGCGACCATCACCGGGGGCGAGGTCAACATCCTCTTCAGGTAGTCGAGGGCGGACAGGGTCTTCATTGTCCATTTGAGCATGTTGGAGTTCTTCAGGAGCTTGTAGAGGGGCATCACTTTCTCCCCAATCGCGATATGAAGTAGGTAAGTCCTGCGGCACACCATGTAAGCTTTTGGCGTCATTCACACTCTCGGGAGGCCCCATCTTGAGAACGGCCTTGATCTTGTTGGGTTTAGACTTGATCTGCGCTTGAGGACGAAATTGCCAAGCAGCTTCCCCGATGGGACCACAAACACACATTTCTTGGGCTTGGGCTTCATCCTAAATTTTCTGAGGTTGGCAAATGTCTCAGCCAAATCTTTTAGTAGGTACTCCTTTTTTCGGGTCTCAATCACCGCATCGTGGATGTAAGCACGCACGTTCCTTCCGATTTGCTTGTGGAAGCACTTCTCTGGATGCACCGCTAGTATGTGGCGACCGTGTTCTTCAGGTCCAACAACATTGAAGTATAGCATAAAATGCCGAAGCGGGTGATGAAGGACATCTTTATCTGGTCCCCTTCCTTCATATTGATTTGATGGTACCTCGAGTAAGCATCCAGAAGGCAGAGTGCATCACATCTGGCAACCGAGTCGATAACCTCGTTGATGCGTGGCAAGGCAAATGGGTCCTTGGGGCCGGCTTTGTTCAGGTTGTTGTAGTCAATACACATTCTCCATTTCCCATTCTTCTTGAGGTCATGAACCAAGTTGGGTAGCCTGTCGGGGGGTGGTACACCTCCGTTATGGAACCGGCTGCTAGGAGTCGTGTTATCTCCTCACTGATTTCCTTGTGCCGTCCTCGCCGAAGTGGCGGAGGTGTTGCATGACCGGCTTTCCGTGCTTCAACACATTCAGAGAATGCTCAACAACGTCTCTTGGGACCCCATGCATGTCTGAGGCTTCCCACGTGAGCACGTCTCTGTTTTCCCAGAGCAAATAGACAAATTCCACCTCCTGCTCAGGGCTGAGTTGGGTGCCATTGTGCACAACCTTGGCAAGATCGTCTAGGTCCATGAAGATTTTCTTGGTCTTCAATGCTGCCTAAAAGGATGAAGAATTCGAAAGGAAGCCCCTGATCGCCGAGGACCACACGGATGGTGTCGAGGCGCTTGTCAAGGCCGTGGAGGAATTGGGTGGTGAGGTCGACCTCGGTGACGGCATGATCGATGTCGGCGAGGCCATCGGTGAGAAGTTTCATACGGCGAGCGTACTCCGAGACGGAAAGATCGCCTTGTTTGAGGTTGCGATATTGCCTGTTGAGAATCATTAACCGGGCGGCGCGGTTCGAAAGGAAGTAGTCACGGATCTTCTTCCAGATGGCAAAGGTGGTAGTGGCGCCGACGACATGATCCACCATGGCATCAGAGAGGGTGGCGTAGATCCAGAGGGCAACATGGGCGTCCAGTTCAAGATAGGCGGCATCGACGTTTGGTGGAGGGGGATGCTCGATGAGATAGGTGACGCCGTAGCGGACGAGAACCATGAGGAAGAAAGACTGCCACTTGTGATAATTGTGGTCAGCAGGGTTGAGGAGGAACTTGATGTGGTTGGAGATGTGGTCCTGGTAGATGGGGTGGTGGGGTGCTGGAGCGGAGGAGGAGAAGAGCGGGGCAAGGCGAGATCCTGAGGTGGCACCCCTGAGGAGGCGGAGGTGCCACCGAGGGCGGGGCTCGTACCAAAGACGAAGGGTGGAGAAGAGGCCGCAGAGGTGGCAGAGGAGGTGGCAGCGGCGGGCGCCGTGGAGGAGAGGGAGCCCGGCGACGTGGCGGTGCTGGTGGCGGCGGAGGAGTGAGGCGCGGCCATGGGGATGTCCTGGTATCTGATACCAAGTTGGAGAGAATTATCTCTTGCCTTGTATTGATCAGTTACAGATTACACCATATATACATGGGAGAAGTGCATGCACGCCCTACAAAGAAGGCACGCAGGCCCTGGCGTGATGCGATCCTGATTTACAGGAGAGTTACAACAATATGAACGTTACAATGTAGTACTCAATAGTCTAACAGGTGGTGCCTCCAGTGCGGCTTGTGGGAGACCTCTTGTTTGACAACCTCAAACACCACGCGTCATCGTCAGGGCCACAGTGCACGTACGTACACTTCGTTAGTTAGGCACGCAGCTACCGGGGCCTAGCTATCTCATGGCCATGTTCCGATCTCACTTTTCCCGTTCCCCTCCATGCCGTCATCACTAGTGCGTCGGCATGCTGGATGCTCTCCTGGCCGCACTGGCGGGTGCGCATGATGTCTCCCCGACTCCCTGTATTGCAATGACCCCTGGGGAAAAAGGATGTGCTTTTCTGTGGGCAAGATGAATCTATTAATCATTTATTTTTTCGGTGCTCTACTGCTAGGTTGATTTGGTGTTTACTGAAGTGTGCATTTGATCGAAATTCTACTCCTGCTGATCTGAATGATTGTTTCTCCAGATGGATCAAAACTTTTCCTAAACCTGACAAGAAGTTAGTCTTGATTGGGGTTTCTCGTTCTTTTGGTCTTTGTGAAAATGTAGAAACGATATCATCTTTAACAGAAGAGTAGTTTGTGATCCCATGACTTTGGTGAAATTGATTTTTTGGATCTCCGATTGGTTCATTTTGCAGATGAAGGAGCCCGAAACAAAAGTGCGGACGTTGGGGGGCAAAACTAGTCGAACAAGTAGCAAGTGAGATCTACAGAGCATCACAGGGATGGAGGTCGGGCGTTCTTCGACTAGGTGGCTAATGACTTGACAAAAAATGGAAGATGAATGGATCTGACATTGGATGTTGCTACCATTTTAGCCTTTCCTGGCGATGAGGCTAAAGATCACGGATGTCCCTTTTTGTGCCAAAAGGGTTAAGTTAGTGCTGGCCTTCTAGGTTTAGTTGATCTTGCATGATCAGTTTGCATGTGGCTGGCTGGGGTCTTCGTACCTCCCAATCTGTAATGTTTTCAGTTTTTTTTTTCTGCCTATAGTGTTAAACAAGACATTTGGTTTCTTTAAATGAAATCGGAGAGGGTAGCCTCTTTTTGCTAAAAGAAAACCCAGAAAATGACAAAGGCAACTCAAAAAACATATGACAAAGGAACAGACGTACTGAATTTATTTGTTTAAATCTATAGTTCCTCTGAAAGCGGATGATTGGTTAAAAAAAACTTCACACAGCTGCCTCAATTCAAAAAAAACTTAGGGTTCCTCTGCCTCCCGTCGCCGTCGCCGCCGGTCCGTCTCGTCTCCGGTGGCCTTAGCCATGGGGGCGTGGTGGATCCCGGCCCTTGCCAGCGGGAGTGCTCCGTTTTTAGATGTTTCTTCGAGTTTCGTTAGGGTTTGTGTCCTGCTCAGGAGACGAGACGGCGCCGGCTCCCTGAAATTGGAATAAGGTTCTCCCCGCCTAGCCCCCGTCCTGGTGATGCGTCTAGCATCGTTGGTGGGCGTGTGGAGGTGTGTCTCCGATGAATCTACCTTTGGTGGATTTGCTCGGATCTGTTCGTTGTTCGTCTACGTTCGTATGTCTTTACATTGGATTCTTCCGATCTATACTACTCTTCATCGGCGGCGATTGCTATTTTGGTGCACTGGTCCTATGGGACTTAGCATGACGACTTCCCGACTGTCTTCTACAACATGTTTTGCCAGGCTCCGGCGAGAGTGAGCGATGATGACAACGGACCTTCGGCTTGCTTCAGTGATTTTAGTCGTCGTTAGGTGGTCTACGGATCTGGATGTAATTTTTATTATTTTTTGTGTTCGTTGTACTGCGATAATTGAATATGAATAGATCGGAAGTTTTTTTTTTAAAAAAAAATCCTCCGGTACACATATTGGTTTTTTACAAGCATGCACGCTGATGTGGCACGATGATGGGGACATGGCCCCTGTGCTGCAGGCATATCACCGTCTCGTACAAGCTTGTCCTCGTGTCTGTGAACTCCAGGCCCAGATCCCTCAGCCTCTGGTTGGAGAACCTGTACTCCCTCGCCATCGGCTTGCCGTCGTCTTCGCACTTGGCGGTGACGGGGTACTGCGGGTAGAGGTCCTTGAGGAGCCGAACGAAGTGGGCGCGGTGCAGCACGGCGCTGACGCAGAGGTAGCGATGGCCGCACCCCTCGGGGTGCTCGTAGACAAGGGCGTGCGCGCGGGCGACGTCCCGGACATCTACGTAGGCTGTGACGGCGTTCTGGTAGGCCGGCTTGGCGCTCTTGAGGTAGCGGGCGACGTGGTCGGTGCTGAAGTTGAGCGTCTGCTGCAGCGCGGGACCGATGGTCGTCGCTGGCACCACCACCGCCAGCTCCAGCCCCCTCCTGGCCGCCTCCTCCGTCGCGGCGACCTCCGCCATCATCTTGGCGCAGCAGTACAGGTTCTGCGCACGACACGAGGATCGATCGGTGCGCTTAGTTCACTGTCAACTTGGGAAGAAAGATGGGGGGCAGATGGAATTGAGCTTGATCATACGTACGCCGGTTTGCTTGCAGTAGTCGTAGTCGCTCCAGCACGACTCGTCGACGATGGTGTCCGTGCTCCGGTTGGGGTCCATGTGCACGGCGCCGTAGGAGGAAGTGAACACCACGCGCCGCACGCCAGCGTCAGCCGCCGCGTTGATCACGTTCCTCGTCCCCTCCACGGCCTCCGGCACGAGCTCCTGCAAGCAAGCAGCACGGACAAGTAAGTGCCCCATGTCCATGTTACGCGGCGCGCGCGTCCTGAGGTCTCAGAAGGGCAGAGGAGGCAGTGAACCGACAGGGTCGTTGGAGACCGGGGAGGCGACGTGGAACACGCCGCGGCAGCCCCGGAACGCGGCGCCGAGGCTTTCGCCGTCCATGACGTCGACGCGGCACAGGATGAGCCTCTCCTCGGCGCCGTCCAGCGCCAGCAAGTGCGCGTTCTTGCGGTGCGCTTCACAAATTAAACGATCATCATCTTGCCGTTTGATCTCAAAGCAAACCAGAAAGCTGAAACCGGTCGAGATCATGGGCACCAAGGCATCACTTACCGGGGTCCCTGGCGGTTCCCCGGACACGGTAGCCGCGGCGGAGGAGCTCCTTCACCACCCACGACCCGACGAAGCTCCCCGCCCCCGTCACGCAAACCAGGTGCTCCTCGTCGCCATTACCGCCGGCCTTGGAGCTGGACATGGTGATGGTCGACGTCGACAGCGCTGTTCGCAGTGGCAGCCGTGTACTAGAACGAGATAACAATAACAATTTAAGATGAGACGTGAGCCAGTGCGTATCTCGATTAATTTAGGCTTTGCACGGACACGCGGATGTGATTCACGTTGAGCCCAACATGATCGTCAAGCGGAAATCTTACTTGATTGGTCATGCATGATGTCATGGAGGACCGGCGGCTGGACGAGAGCTCGGCGAGTACGACTTTGGCTCTCCAGGCTTGAGCATGCATGCGCTTCGTGCGCGGCGTGCAATGTCCACGCCAGAGACAAGTCGCGTACGTCTCCGCGTGTATTGTAGACTGGATGCCTCGATCGAGCACGTCGGGTTTAGCTGGCCAGCTTGGAGAGGATACAGTGGGACCACATTTTAGATGATACCATCATGCCACATACTATATCAAATTCAAAAGTTTCCAAAATTCTCAATTTTTTTTGTGAATATTCACAAATATATGTCTGTTTTTTTTTTAAATCCATATTCGATTCAAACGTAGTCAAATGTGTATAATATCTTTTGTGTTTTTATTATATCCCCTTGCACTATTCATGCTTGATCTTCTCCCCCCACACCCTGTGTGTAGATCACACTGGGGTTTAAATTTTCTAGGGATCATAAACACGCATCGTCTGAACATTCACACTCTTTTTCTAGGGTCAGAAACTTTAGAACAACTTTGGGTTTAAATTTCGTGCGTTGGTATGACGGTATACCTAAAGAATGGTAACACTAGATGCTCTCAGCCAACCCTACGACATGGGTGATGCAACTTATACCATGCATGTGTCGTCTTACTCGATCCACATGCTCAATCAAGCACGTCTCACAAAGAAAAATAAATCAAATACGCCCCGCGACGTGCATCATGCCGTGCCGTGCTCAGAGTCAATTGAGATTGGATTGATATTTGTATTAATTTTGGTATGTTTATGGGATGTTTTTTTCCTCTTATTGTATACTTTTATTTTCTGAGATTTGTTTCATGAAATGTGGTTGATAGCAAGTGGTATGTCTACGATTACACCTCAAGAAATGCTCTGTGACAGTCATAGTACTACAGAGGAAGAGTCTAGCAATGCTCACACATTAATTAATTATCACTGCTTCTTCTTTTGATACACAATTGTTGATGAACCGAAACGGATGCAAGTAGATAAAAACAAAACAAACATTTCAATTATTTCTTTTCCCAGATTTTCTCTAAAATCGAGCATGCATGATTTGTTCATACTGCCGTATTGAATGATCCGGGACGATTACTTGCGGTGCATATAAGGCAAACCGCTCCAGTTTCTAGTTGGGTTGGGTCAATGGCTTTATAGAATTAGCAGTTTTTAGAGAGCAACTAGTTGACGAGCGCTCCTTCGGGAGCCTCCCAACAATCATTTGGGGGTGTTCCCTTCGGGAGCCACTTGGCGTGCTCTCAGCCGCCGCCACGTGTCGCGTCTGGGCGTTCCCTCTGGATTTTATTTTTGTATTTTTTCGCACGTGTTTTTGGCTTTTTAAACGGTTTTTTCCCCGTTTTTTTCGGCCTTTTGGTTTTCCACGGGTCTTCCTTAGCTTTTGGACAAAAAATATTTTTTTTTAATTTTTTTTTGCACGAAAAACACGTTTTTTTTGCTTCCGCGAGAGGCACTATTTTGCTTTTTGCGAGAGGCATGGCCGTGCCTCTCGGAAACGAAAAAACGCGTTTTTTTGCTTCCGCGAGAGGCACGGTTTTGCTTTCGCGAGAGACACGGTTTTGCTTTCGCGAGAGGCCGTGCCTCTCGGAAACGAAAAAAACGCGTTTTTTTTTTGCTTTCGCGAGATGCATGGTTTTGCTATCGTGAGAGGCACGGCCGTGCCACTCGGAAACGAAAAAAAACGCGTTTTCTGTTTTTTTCCTTCTGCGAGAGGCACGGTTTTGCTTTCGCGAGAGGCACGGCCGTGCCTCTTTTGGAAAGGGGAAAAACGTGCCCCGCTTCGGTTTTTTCATGAAAAAAAAAGTTCGTGAAAACCTATCAACATGGGATCTAGTTTTGAAAATCTCGACGCGAGGAATCCATTGATGAAAACGGTTTGAGATTTGGACGCACGGTTTAAAAGATAAAATGTTTTGAATAAATGGATCTACGAAAAAAGGGAAAACTCACAAGCTGCGACAAGTGGCATGGAGTGATATTTGAAAAAAGTACTTCCTCAATTAGTGATTTCGCAGTTTTTATCCCTCTGATCCTTTTTTTTGAGTGGTATCCTCTGGTCCTTTTCTAGATCCAATGATACCCACCCCGCCCACTATAAGCCTGAAAAAGCCCAAACTCCTAAGCCCAGGTACGATCCACTACGCCTCCCTGCTGCCACACTAGCGGAACCACGGCGGCGACGACGGCGCGAGCGACCAAAGCTAAACCTTCCCCAACCCCTCCCCGTCGCCGCCGCAGCCATGTCCCAGAAGAAGTCCCGCGGCGGGGCCGCCGCCGGGGACGACCCCGACGAGCTCTCGCGCTCGCCCCTCCAGGCCGTCCTCCTCGCCGACAGCTTCACGCTCAAGTTCCGCCCCATCACCCTCGAGCGCCCCAAGGTACCGCATCCCCGCTCCGCCCAAACCCTACCTCGGGCGCCCGCCGCCCCCAATCCCCCCCGCGGCACCTGAATTGCGCTGTCCCCGCAGGTGCTGCTGCCGCTGGTGAAC
>CBMN010049144.1:0-10552 GCA_000582825.1 Hordeum pubiflorum
GCATGATGCCCATGGTGATGCCACTATGTGAAAAAAAATTAGGGTAGATTGGTGGATTCAGAATAATAACGTTCTTTGGACTGGCCCTCCGTCAGACCGGAACGGTGCTGGTTGTACAGGTGCTACATGGTGCCATGCATGAAATGAGATCAAATTTTGGTAGCATGTGGGCATGCCCAACGTAGGCCCCCATACAGGATTTGAACGAATCCGGACACCGAATGCACGTTGTGTCACGACTGGGCAGTGTTTTAAGATTTTTTCACCTGGAAAACCCTAGGAAATGCATGCAGTGTCGGAAAAAGATAAAAATTGGCGTGCATGATGCCCATGGTGATGCCACTGTGTGAAATAAATTAGGGTAGATTGGTGGATTCAGAATAATAACGTTCTTTGGACTGGCCCTCCGTCAGACCGGAATGGTGCTGGTTGTACAGGTGCTACGTGATGCCATGCATGAAATGAGATCAAATTTTGGCAGCATGTGGGCATGCCCAACGTAGGCCCCATGCAAGATTTGAATGAATCGGACACCAAACGCACGTTGCGTCACGACCGGGCAGTGTTTTAGGGTTTTTTCATCCGAAAAACCCTAGGAAATGCATGGAGTGTCGGAAAAAGATAAAAATTGGCGTGCATGATGCCCATGATGATGCCACTGTGTGAAAAAATAGAGTTATTTGGATACAGAATATTTATAGTAAAGGTATAATATTATTTATGCAATCGTGTCATGTATGTTTTTATTTTAATGAGTGTATGGGCCGGTTGGCACATCGGGGGTTGGGGACGGCGTCGGCCCGTGGTGGATAAGGGCGTACGTGCATGGATGGTGCGTCGCTAATCACGTCGCATGCCACCGCCTCCATGATCTCCTCCAGCTGCCGCCTCCACGATCTCCTCCTGCCGTCGCCGCGCGATCTCGGCCCGCACGCCCTTCCCGTCATCGAGATCTAGCCCGCGTATCCCGACCAACTCAGAGCCGTCCAAACCGTGCATGTCGTCGTGGCTGCAATCCCCATGCACTTCGCCGCTTCCGCCATCTCGCCCGCGCGGCGTCGGGCCCCGCGGTGGTCTCAGGAAAGTGTTCGGGGTAGGCCGTTGACGTCGTGGTAGTTGCCTCATCGACGAAGGCTGCCGGTGCACGACGCGTGGCCGGAAGGTATAATCGTTAAATCTTTTTTTGACCATATTATTTCATCTAACGCTTAGTATAACATTTATTTAGAATGGCGGAGTACGGAGATGTTTATTGTTCGGTGGAGAAGTGGTGTGATTTGCTGAGCAAATTCACCCCTAGACAGCGCAGTCGGTTTCGCGGAACTAATCTGGATTGTATGTTGAGAATTCCTCTGGTTAAAATGAGAAAGAATTTATTGCAATTCATGATAACAACATACGATGCTAGTAAAAAGAGATTTATTCTTCAAACGAATGGTGCAACCATCGCTGTGAGTCATGACGATTTGTATCACATATTTGGGCTACAAAACGAGGGTGACAATGTGCTGAACATGATTGGTACCATGGAATTAGACGCCAAAAAATTGTCCCAAATCGTTTTCTTGATAAAATATCAGGCCTAATACTGTTAGATGAATTGGTCAGAAACATTGTTGATAGTCACGCATATGATGATGATTTTGTTAGAAGGGCTGTACTGGTTCTTATTGGTACGGTGGTAGCACCACAGTCCACCAATTTTTTTCCTTATCGTTATTACAAAGTGGTGGAGGACGTTGACGCTATCTAGTCGTACAATTGGAACGCTTTCACGTTGGAAGTGTGCATGGAAGCTATTAAAAATACAGTCAAAGATCTTGAAAAGTTTAAATGGCCGATTGGAAACTTGGCGCTAGTTCAGGTAAATCTCGATCATATTATGTAAATGTATTATTAATTCGTTTTATGTGTGCACCTAATACAATTTACTAATACTATGCAGTATATCTATTGGGATAAAGGGCAACCAATTGGTGTGGACACATTTGATCCTTTGACGCGGGAGTACCCGCTAATGCTAAATTGGCCTGAAAACGAAGGTAAAAAAAGAGACGACTACGACAACATAAACGGACGTGGTACCGGCAACGTAAGTAACTACTTGTTATTTAATGCAAGCACTATTATAATATTAAGTATTTTATTAATCTCCTTGTTTATTTTACAGATTGATAACAACCTCAGCGAGGAGTACAGACGTGCTAAGGTTGCACGTGAAGGCACTGTCCCTTAGGCAGAAGTGAAGTCTGCAAAAAGAAAAGCCGGTGGTAAGAATAGAAACACAAGTACGTCAGGGGCTACATCCAGCACGAACCATACTATGGACCGTATGATGACATACATAAAAGAGTTGCAGAAAGATATTTTGCCTATTCCTGAGAGATGTGCAGAGGTAATACTTAATTCTTTACTGAATGTGCTTTATTTATTCATATACTGAATATTGTTCAATTTCTTCTTGTAGAGGGTCATTGAAAAGTTGAATACGCAAGGTGTAATGTATAAGCCTTTTAAGCGGAAGAATGTTGACGATGAAGCTGTTCTCGAGGACAATGTGAAGTACAAGTCTAAGTACTTTCACAACAATGACTCAGTAGAGGAGAACAATGATGCATCCTTCACAGGTAGGAATGGCACCTCCGTGCCCGTTGATGACACGGGTGTTCCAGCTAATACACCGGGGAAAGGTAAAGGTCATGATCTGATCATTTTTACGAAGAATTTGACTTCCCCGTCTTCGTCATGTTCGATAGTGACAGGAGACTTCCCATCTATCTCCCGAACACCGCAAAATGGAGTTAAGCCCGACGAGCCTAGCGGTGGTTTATCTCCATCAAAGTCAGAAGAAACATATGACAGTTTGAACACAATGATCCAAAAAGCTAAGTCCGGAGGTATTAAGGGAAATGTGGGGAAGCGTAAGAGAGGTGCTTCAAAATACTGCCAGTCACCTACAAAACGGATACCAAACGAAAAAGTGTGAAAAAGGCAAGTCTCGTAGAACTCTTTGTCAGTATACAAGATATTAAATTGTTCCAATTATTTAAGACAAATTTGTTTCAATGTTGTAGATCTATTTGCTTCACCAAATGCTATTCCACCAAGTATTGATAATTTGACTCGGAACACATAGAGGTAGCCAAAGTTTTCATTGAGACGTTGGCATCGTCAAAGAAGCATCACGACCGAAACGTGGCTAGAGTGCCGCCACCAGATGGGGACATGTGCACGGTAAAAATGCTTCATGATGTGCTCACGTATCGGTGGGTGAATGGCGCTGTAAGTATGACTTTTTTTATACTAAAGTTGTCATCTGTAGTGCGGAATTACGGAGAACAATTAAGTAATGATAATATTTGCAGGTCATCAATTCTTATTGTAAACACCTAGCTCACCATGGTTTACATGATCGCCACATAATGTCGTCATGGTTGGCAACATTTCTTTTGGATTGGGCTGATGGAAAGAAAAAATTACCGAAGAATAAAAAATCAAAAAAATTTGCAAAGAAAAAGAAAATCGTCGAAAGAGTGATACATGAGTATTTTGCACGGGACAAGGTATTGTTGTCGTGTTTATTGGTTTGAGTAGCAACGATCTTTATCGAGTCTAAGTTAAATTTATTTTTCTGTAGGCTTACTTTCCTTTACATGTTAACCAAAATCATTGGATAACAATTGTAATGCACACCGTGAAGGAGGAGTTTCAAGTTCTTAACTCTAATGGTGACATTCATCCAAAAGTTCGGAAAATGATTGACACTGGTAAGTTTGCATTTACGCATATACATGAACAAAATTGTTGGGACATGCATGTCAGTTCGTTTTGTTCATTCATTTCAGCGAGGAGAAATTGCTAAAGATATTAAGGAGGCAAACATTCATCTTGAAGCAAATAAATATCCAGATGTGTCGTCATGGCCAATAGAGTAATACAACATGCCATCACAAACGGATGCGTAAGTTCAAACTTGAAATCAATATTGCCAACATTTATATATTAGATTCATATCTGACGTAGCATGTTTATTTTAGAGTGTCGTGTTTACTTTTTGTAATGAGGTGCATCCAACACTGGGACGGAGATGGATGGACTTTTTCATTTGACCAGCAAGAGATTAATGCATCGAGGCCACGTATTATTGTAGAAATTTTGTTTTCACATACCAACGAGCTATACAAGGTCAAGATGAAATTAGTGAAAATAATGGAGAAGGAATAAGTACTAGCATGTGGTAGGGTTTTAGTCCTGGAGAAGGTTCCCTACTATTTGTTTGATACATGTTACTTTTCTTCATGTAATGCGACATGGCACTTTTAAATTATTTGTTGTGATTCTTGTCTTTATTTGATGCAACGATATTTGACACAGCATGTGTGAGACAAAAAATATATGTGTGTTAGATTTTTGTTTCAGATATTATTATGACAATATGTGGGTCAAATATGTATACTGTTATGTTTGTGAGACAACGTGTGCTTTGTTGCCATCCGATATGACGTTAAATTTAAGTTCAGTCCCACCTCGCCCGCGGAAGGACGCCCCGACCAGTTTAGAAAGCTGCTCGCGCCGGCCATTTTAAGCACATAATATTACTTACTAGCCGCCTCTTCCCGGTTGCGTCCCACTGATGGGCCGTGCCGCGGCCGGAAGTCCGGCCTTCACGCGCGAGGCGGTCAATTTTTTTCTAATAATTACACCGTACAATACAGCACTAATTACTTGTATGTTTTTGTATGTATTTTTATGCCATGACCATTCAATGTTCGTGGATGGGCATTTCGGTCGTTTTATATAAAAAGTACATCAGTCATCATCGTTATCTATCTGAAGAATATGCATGACGAGTATGAACCTTCACTAGTTGATACGGGTGAAGATTCATATTCATCCTGCATATCCTCCAAGTAGAGGACAATGAATATCGATGTTCATAAAAGTTAGGAAAAAAAAGTATATAAGCAGGTCAACAGCGCACTCGCGGGGCGAGGTGGGACTAAACATATTACGCGATGTGGCCCGACCGGCGCATAAACAACTGGCAGTGGGTCCCGGGTTTTGAGGACGAGTGGGACCGATGTGGATTGAAGGGCGTCGGTAATCACGCCGCCTTCATGATCGCCTCAATCACCGCACGCACGATCCCTGAGGCTCAACCTTCACGATCGCCTCAACCCGCCGCCTCCACGCCAGCGGACACAACCTCGCCCGCGCACGGCCGTACGCTGCCTCCACGCCATCCCATGCAACTTCGCCCATGCACTGCCGTACGCTGCCTCCACGCCAGACGAGGCAACCTTACCCGTGCACGGCCGTACGCCGCCTCCACGCTAGACGAGTAAACCTTGCCCGCGCACGGCCGCATGCCAC
Source organism: Hordeum pubiflorum (assembly GCA_000582825.1). Taxonomy (NCBI): domain Eukaryota; kingdom Viridiplantae; phylum Streptophyta; class Magnoliopsida; order Poales; family Poaceae; genus Hordeum; species Hordeum pubiflorum. The sequence goes on from CBMN010049144.1 coordinate 5,374, forward strand.
CTCTTCTAACATTCAATTGCTCGGCGCCATCGCGATCTCGGTCCCATCCGTACCGTAGGACGGGTCGCCGGGCCGTGCCCCGCGGTTGTGCCATCTCCGATGACAAAAGGTATAATCGCTATAATTTTTATTTATTTTTCATGTCGTAATGATTTATTTAACAGATTAGTGTTAAAACATTCGTTTAGAACGGAGGAATAGGGAGATGTGTACTGTTCGATGGAGAAGTGGTGCGAATTGGTCCGAAGATTCACCCCTAGACAACGTATTCGGCTTCGTGGCACCAATTTGGACAGTATGTTGCATATTCTACCGGTGAAAATGAGGAAGAATTTATTACAATTTATGATAACAACATATGATGTTGATAAAAAACGATTTATTCTTCGACCGAACGGTGGCGACATCACTGTGCGTCACGAAGATGTTTATGACATATTCGGGCTACGAAACGAGGGTGCTGATGCGATAAGCATGGTTGCATCAGTAGGTTTAGACGCCAAAAAAATTGTGCCGAATCATTTTCTTGATAAAAAAACAGGCCTACTACTGATAGATGCCTTGATAAAAAATATTGTTGATAGAGCATATGATGATGATTTTGTGAGAAGGGCCACATTGGTTCTTCTTGGTACGGTCATAGCACCACAGTCCACCAAGTTTATTCCTTACCGCTACTACAAATTGGTGGAGCACGTTGACGCTATCAAGTCGTACAATTGGAAAACATTCCCATTGGAAGTGTGCATGGATGCTATTACGAAAATAGTGCGAGATGTTGAAAAATTCAAATGGCCGATTGGAAACTTGGCACTTATTCATGTAAAGATCATTACATAATTCTATGTATTTATAACACATTGTTTTAGTTGGTAGACTAAATAAAACTAATTTAATTATTTTTTATACAGTACATCTATTGGGAGAAAGTGCAACCAACTGACGACACATTTGATCCGTTGTCGCGTGGCTATCCACTCATGGTTAACTGGTTTGAAGTTCTAGGAAAAAAGCGAGACGAGTATGACAACATACATGGCCCTGGTTCAGGCAACGTAAGTAATTAAGTATAGTATTTATTTATTGCACGTATATATTTAATTAGTCACTAATTAATTTATTTTTTTGTTTATTCTACAGATTGAAAACTGCATAAGCGAAGATTACAGATACGCTAAGATTGCACGTGAAGGGACTACCCCAGAGGCAGAAGCGAAACCACCTAAACGGAAAGGCGGTGGCAGGAGTAGAAAGCCAAGTACCTCAGCGGTCTCATCTACCAATATGGACCGTGTGATGACATACATAAAACTGCTTCGACAGGAGATTCTGCTTATCCCCGATAGATGTGCAGAGGTAATTTTGATTTTGTATTGAATGTGCTGCAAATATTCATATATTGAATGTGTTTCATTTGTCTTTGTAGATGGCCATTGAAAGGTTGAACACGGTAGGTGTAATGTACAAGGCAAAAGACGTCTAGGAAGTTCAGTCACTGGTACTTTTCATGCACGCAAGGAGGAGAAAAAGGAAGCATCCATTTCGTGTAAACTGTATAGCACCTCCGTGCCCGCTTGAAGACACGGGTGCTCCAGCTACTACACCAGGTACACGTGAAGCTAATGAGCCTTTCATTATTGTGGACAATGGACAGCCTCCGTCTCCGGCATCTTCTGTACCGACAGAAGACTTCCCATCTATTGCTCGAACCCCGCAAAATGATGTTATATCCGGCGAGTATAGTGGTGGCTTGTCTCCATCAAAGTCCGACGAAACTTATGAGAGTTCGCGAAGAATTTACAACAAAGCTAGAGCTAATGGCAGTCTGGGGAATGAAGGTAAATGCAAGAGAAATCGTTCAAAATATTTTCAATCCACCTACGATCAGGAAACTGGCAGGAAATGTGTGCAAAAAAGTAAGTCACATACGATTTTGTTTTTCAATGTAAGTGTTATATAATTATTGCAGTTATTTAACTCATTGTAATAACATTGTTGTAGGTCTGTTTTCTTCACCACATTCTATTTTAGCAAGTATTCATAATATGACACTGGATCACATAGAGGCAGCTAAAGTTTATATTGAGACAATGGCATCATCCAATCAGCATCTCAAAGATACAGTGGTTAGGGTGCCGGAACCAGATGGGGACATGTGCACGGTAGAAATGCTTCATCAAGTCCTCAACTCTGAATGGGTGAATGACGCTGGAAGTATGAGTTTTTAAACTACACTTGTCAACTGTAGTGCAAGATTACTAAGAACATTACATTCATGGTGATATCCGCAGGTCATAATTCTTATTCTAAACACCTACATTATCGTGGGTTCGGTGAGTCACATAGCATCCACGTGCTCGCCAAAATGGCTTGTTGATCGGGCTGAAGGAAAGACTCAGTGTACGAAGGATACAGATTTGGAGAAGTCCACTAGAAAAACAAAAGTCGTTACGACAGTGATGGATGAGTATTTCGGACGTGAAAAGGTATTGCTTTCATATTTGTTTATTTGAATATGCAATGATCCTTATTTACATTAAGATAAATTCATGGTTGTATAGGCTTATTTTCCATTGCACGTGAACGACAATCATTACATAACCGTAGTGATGCACAGAGCGAAGCAAGAATTTCAAGTTCTTAACTCTACTGGTAAAATCTCTCCAAGAGTCCATAAAATTATTGAAACACTGGTAAGTTTATAGTTCCTTGTACACATGCATAAAATTGTTGGGACATGCATTTCGGCTAGTAAAAAATATATATTGCTTTTTTTATCTTTTTCAGAGAGCGGAAATTGGTAGAGATATCCAGCAGGCAAACTTATCGGTACAAGTGCGATTTCCGGATGTAACTTCATGGCCAGTAAAGCAGTACAAAATGCCGTTACAGAAGGATGTGTAAGTTTACACTTGAAAACAATGTCATAAGAACTCATATGTTAGACCCATAGCTGACCACGCGTTTTTATTTCAGAGTGTCGTGTGGACTCTTCGTAATGAGGTGCATCGAACACTGAGATGGGGATGGCTGGACATTTTCATTTGACCAGGAAGAGATTAATGCATCCAGGCCACGTATTGTCGCAGAACTTCTTTTTTCAGACGCTAACAAACTAGACAAGATCAAGATGAAAGTTGTGAAAATCATGGAGAGAGAATACGTACTAGCATGTGGTAGGCTTTTAGTCCCGGAGAAGGTTTCCCTACTATTTGTTTGATACTTGTTACTTTTCTTCATGTAATGCGTCATGACATTTTAAAAATATTTATTGTCACACTTGATTCTTGTTTTGATGCAACGATAATTGGCACTTTTAAATTAACAATATGTGCGAGACAAAAAAAAAATGTGTTATATTATTTTATTGCTGTTATGCTTACTATTTTACAGCTGTTATGTTTATCTTTTTGTGTTTGTGAGACATCCTGCGTTTTTGTTGCCGTCGCATATGATGTTCAAAATGTTTAAAAAAAATAGCCGAACGACACTATTAGTCTAGAGCAGGCCTTCCGTCCGCTCAACGGCCCATCGGCGGGCCACAAGGGGGCAGAGGGGGCATGGCAGGTGGTTAAATCAGCTAACAACAGGCGGCGCGCGCGGCTATTTAAGCCGGTCGATGCGTTCTTCGCCGGGCAAGCTGGGATAAATTTGATGCCGTGCTGCTTCACTCACCCCACAGGCGGCGTTCCCAGGCCGGAACGCGCGTGGCCCAACGTCCTTTTCCACCACACTTACGGAGTTCTGGGCCGTCCCACGCACGCCGCTCAGCGCGCGCAAGGGCCTGGGCGCCCCCGGTGGGAATTTAGTCCCACCCTGCCCGCGGAAGGACGACGCGACCAGTTTAAATAGCCGCGCGCGCCGTCTATTCTAAGCTGGCAATATTACTTACTAGCCGCCTCATCCCAGCTGATGGGCCGTGCCGCGGCCGAAAGGCCGGCTTGAAGCGACGCTTCTTCCAGGTCGGGTCAGGACGCTTCAAGCCCTGGCGCGGGGTGGGCTATTTTTTTCAACAATTTCGCCGTACAATACAACACTAATTGCATTTTGTCTCACACACAAAGTGATAGCAGTAATTACATAGTCTCACACAAACCGATAAACATATCAACAATAACAATAACCGGACTTCAAAAGATCATCATAAAGTTTTACACAAAAATAGTCTCGGTCAACAAATTGTCTCAAAAACGTTGAACAAAACTCACACATAGATATTAAGCACATGCAAATTAAAAACCGGTCATTTAAATGTCAAAACGTAACGCAACTTCTTTCAGAATAACGCATGTAGCTCTTTCTCTTATTTCACTGAATGAAGCTGTATCTCTACGCCTGATACCTACATAACAAAAATCAACTTGTGAAAATCAAGTACGATAAATAATAGACAACTAAATTGTAAAACTTACTTTTCATTCAGTTTGCACGTTTGCCGTCTATGACCTTCTGTGCGACATAGGCCGCATAGAGGACCAGGTTTTTTCTCGAAAAACGATTTTGGTCTTCCATTTTTTGTAACATCCGCATCATTCTTTGACCGCCCTGTCTTGCTTTGCTTAGGTGCACCCTTGGTCGAAACTTTCATGGGATCACGTATAACATCGGCAGCTCGTTCCAACTCAGGTGCCTCGTCATGAACATGCCTTCTACGACCAATAAATTCATCATCGGGGACCTTTTTCTTCGCTATTATATTCTTCAGACATTGCATCAACTCATCGAACACGAATAAATCATCAGACGCAACATGAAAAGCTGCTGCACCTGTTATACTGAGTTGACTAAACCGAGCACGCTTCTCTGTCCCTGACCAACCCCAGCCAAACATATCACTCTTGCGCTGTGCAGGCAGCCCACCTCTCGCAACTTTGGACATCCTCTTAAGGATGCAGCTCTTAGGTATTTCAGATATTTTCAGATGAACCAATACATATAGAATGTGTTTGCAGGCAACCCTTTGCGAACCATTCGTCGACAGCTGTAGTCTATCATCTCCTCCATGTTTCCAGGTCGATACCTAAATCTGAAATGAAATTTGCTGTTATTTTTCCATGTCATGATAAATGTCTGACAATCAACTCCCACTAACGTCTCAAAAATCTCCAGCTCTCCCATCTTCTTCAAGTCTTCTTGAAGAATATAAAAATTGCTAATGGTGAATACACTGGCAGCATGC
>CBMN010049309.1:0-10142 GCA_000582825.1 Hordeum pubiflorum
TTGGTCCTCCCACGATGAGAGGATCATTGGTGATGTCTATGGCTTCGATTTCTCCCTCCCAGAGGGAAGTATCTCGACAGAATCGCTCTGGTGGTGAGCAAAAGTGCTCATGCCTAGGTTCCGCCTCGAGATAGCGGCGCTTCATCCCGAAAGTCCGACTCTTATTTATTTTTCCTATGTCAAAAGACTTCATATAGCCAAAGGGGGCACCGGAGGCCTGCTGCGGCCCCACAAGACATCAGGGCGCGACATGGGGAGGGGGTGATCGCGCCCTGTTGTCTTGTTGACAGCAGGTGGGCCCCCTCCGGTAGTTCTTTGTTTCAGTATTTTTCTTATATTCAATAAAAATCTCCATGAAATTTCAGGACATTTGGAGCTCCGTAGAATAGTATCTCTGTTGTAGCTTTTTTAGGTCATGAATTCCAGCTGCCGGTAATTTCCCTCTCCATGTATATCTTGCAAATTAAGAGAGAAAAGACATTAGAATTACATCATAAAATTAAATAATGACCAAAAACATTATAAATATCAGTAGGAGAACATGATGCAAAATGGACGTATCAATGTGGTGTCTTGGCTGTGCGGATGGCGAGCCAGCTCGCGGGGAAGGCGTCCATGACTGGGATTTGGCGTCAAGGTCGCACCTTTCCCTGACTTGGGTGTTGTCTCCACGCTTTCGGTCTTCCCCACGATGTCGTCGGTTCCTCTTCAGTGCGATAGAGGTGTGGCTAGTGGACGGTGGATAATAGGTGGTTGGATCTGCGATGAAAGCTTCGCCAGACGATATCGGTGCCGGTGACGGGTGCACTCTTGAGCGCCATATCCCTCCTTGAAGGTGTCATTGTGCGTGGCCTCCTCCTCCTTGCTCTGGGTGAAAACCCTTGGCCCTTTTTCGGACCGGGCAATCACGACGATATGGCGTTGCTCCCTTCTTGAAGGCTCCGCCTCAGAGCATGATCCCTATCCATTGGTTGTTGGAGTGCGGTGGTAGACTATAGCTTCCTCTCTTCGTGTCGAGGGTTCCGTAGACCCGACGCTGTTGCGGAGAGTTGGGATCTACCTTGCCATATCAGTCCGGCTTGTTGTGTGTCTGGAGTTGTGGTTGTTCCTTGACACCATTGTATCGAGCCATTTTTATTTCCTCTCTTTGGTGTGTGTGTTTGTTATAGTGCTGTGTTGTAAGGTTATTTATAACATGGCTTCATTAATTTAAAGCCGGACGATAGCTTTTTTTAAAGAAAAGACAGAAAAGTGTATTTTTCTATTCAGGTAACTGCACTAATATAAATATTTTCACAAGAACAAATATGTAACCAGCTGGCGTGTTTTTGTGTTACCCTGTGAGAGCATCTACAACCGGAACTTGCTAATATGGGCTCTCATACGCCCGTGGATACGCCCGGGCACGTCGGCGGACACTGACCGAACGCGCCTTATTTGTTGTCTTCCATATCTGCGTCCCTCATATCCGAACCCTCATATCCATACAATCCATACAACGCTACGTAAAGATAGTAGATCAAACACGGTTCATCGGATCGGATTGCATCACCGGACAAAAGGAGCAGTTCATCGGCAAATCCAAACTACAAACTACTTAAACATACTTAAAACATAAACACAACGGGGAAGAGCGGAGGAAATCACCATTACCTTGCCGCCCCTTCCCCTTCCGGTTGTCCACGTGGTTGTGCCCCTCCTCCGTGTAGGCGTCCGCCTGCGGTGGAGCGTCGTCGTCGTCATCATCGGAGCCGGAGGTGGAGGCGTCGCTGTCGTCCTCGTCGGAGCTGCACCGCATGCCGGACAGCCTGCGGAGCAGGCGGTCCTGCTCCTTCGCGTGGCGGGCCGCTTTCGCCTTCGCAGCCGCCTCTTTCGCTGCCTCGCGCTCCAATAACTGGTTGGCCAGTCGAAGCGCGTCGACAGTCTTGCGGCGGAGGCGGCGCGCATCCGTCTCCGCCGTCGTCAGCGAGCGACGCAGGTCTCCCGCAAGGAGCGCGTCCTCGGAGTCGACCGGTGCGCTCGAGGTCAAACGCCGCGCGACTAGCGCCTCCCCCCTTTCTCTTGCCCGATGCCGCTCGCGCCGGGTTGCACGCGCCTCGGACTCCGGCATCCTCGTGCGCCCCGTCCCCGACGCGGGCATGAGGACCCAACGGTGGTCGGGCACCGCTTCCGGAGCACAAGGTGGTGGAGGTGGGAGGCGTACCTAACCTGGAGCGGACCGGCCGGAGCGGGAGCGGCCGGAGCTGCGCGCCTCGCGGAAAGGGCCTGAGACGTCGCCGGCACTCCGTCGACGAGCGACAGGCCCGGAGGATGAAGATCCACTGCCGTCGGGCCACCTTGGTCCTGCAGCGACCGGCGCAACGTGATGCGGAGGGCCACCTCCTCCACATCGACGTTCGATCCGTCGGAGCTGCTTCCGTTGCCGGCCATCGGATCGGAGGGTGGGGGATTGAAAGTGGAGTAGACGGAGAGTGAAGTGCCGGATGTCTAGGGTTTCCGGAATGGGGTATTTTGTAGGGTCCATGGTGGGCCGGACTGACGTGGCGGGCATGCCCAAACACGCCCGGGCTCCGCCATATCCGCCCCATATTTGGGATGGATATGAGGGGTGCCGGTCAGCCCGGACGTTCGAGACCCGTTTAGGACGTCCGTCTGGGTCTCATTTCTTAACTTTAACCGGATGCTGATCGAACGGTCTGTCCGGACGTTTGAGACGGGTATAAGTGGTCCGGTTTGTGAGCAGCCACAGCGTAGGGTATGTCTTGCTGAGAGAAACGTACGTATTGCACACACAAAAACACACAAGCTGGGTGGTCGTCACGTCGCCTGGAGGACCCACGCGGTTCAGATCAGTTACTGCTGCCGGTCAGTCTATGCTTGGTGTCTAGGTGACGAAGGACGACGGAGTTGGCACTAAAATGGAAGTGTATCGTTACAGCAAGCGTGGTACACGGAGGTGACAGAGCCGATCCAAAATTGGAAAGTAGCCGCAGTCTGGGGCACACACCTCTGTGCGAATCAGCAAACCGGAAAGAAAATAAGGATGTAGCTGCTCTGCCTTTCTTTCATTGCTTTTGATCTTGTATACAACATATTTATCATTACAGATCATCACAATTCATCGCACGGTCGACCAAGTCACCTTCAGCGAGATGGATGCATGCTCAAGCATTATTTGTCGACAGGCACATCCATGGATGTCTGCTTTGAAGTGGCAATAACGTTGCGATCATCATATTCAGAGCCCTTCTGACCTACATTGAACTTCAGATGCATCCAACTGTCCATCGCTACAGCAATCACATATCTTCTTGTTAAGCCGCATGACTCGCCGATGATACCACAAAAGAGTTCAATTCCCTGATGTGACCCACCGGCAAACACAAACGAGCTCAGAGATAAACTGAATCCACTCTGCACTTTTGATATAATAACATCTATAGTGGCCTCCACTGCACCGGGGACGAGGGCTAAAGTGATGTCAACTGCACCACAATCGCCATTAACGCGGTTAGTGAATGGACGGAAAGGTGTGGTTACTTCGCAGCAGTCTATTGCACCGTCAATTAATTGTAGATCATCTTCTTCTTGCTCTCCTTTCCTGATCCTCATGTCAAACTCAACTAGAACAGCAGAGGTCATTGTGATTCCCCTCTTAGGGCCAGTCATCTCAATGAGAGAACCCTGCAAAACTATATTAAATTGCTAGTGGCTCATAGTAAAAGTAAAGAGTTGCCTAAAAGAGTACATTCTTCTTTCTTGCCAATTGACAAAGGATCATTTAAGTGATGGCATAGATTCTCAACCACACCTACAAACATAAGTCGGTTGCATATGAAACTTATAATGTTTGATAAAACATGCAAAGATAATCATCCATAAACTAGCCTAATATATGCAAGGAGAACACCATCGTTCTATAACATCCCCTCCAAGGCACATGTAATTCTACGCAAGAGCCCATATAGATAAGATATTCAAACTGGAACCATCATCACCACACCTCAAATGTTTATGCGAGTGAAGATAACATTTCACTTAAAGTGACAACCAGGCAAAAAAGATTTTGTAGTTCAAGGCCTAGGTGTTTGTTGCCTTCAAATCATTTGTGATAAGCACACAATGCATTCAAGGAAACAAAAAGAATATGAATGGTCCAAAATTATTGCTTTTGACTTTCATAAAATACCTATTAGTCCCTAGTAGACCCCTCAATTTCACATCTATTTAACCGGTAATTTCTTTACCGAGTAACTGTCATTCCACAATATTATTCTTCATTTGATATCATAGTTACTAGATTTAACCCCATGGAAGCAAATATTCATCCATAACACCAAAATGTAAGTAGGTAAATATTTATGTATTACTAAATGTTTTGGAACCTGGCTTTCGTCTGCTTCACCATTTTGCATTAGAAGAGTGCTCCCCTTCCCTGAGCTGCGGTATTCGGCCTGGCTCAGCGCACGGAGTTTGCGGAGCACGGAGCCAAAGGAGTTCTGAACCGAACCTAAGTGGTTGTAGCATGCCATAAAAAAGGTTCATAGTTCGATCCATCTACTCTATGCATGTCCTGAAATTAATCTTAAACTATGACATGTATGAACTATTAAAAATGACTGCGGGTAGGTAAATGTGTGAAATATGTGCACCTGCTGCACCGTAATGGGATCGTCCCTGCTACGATTGACAATATAATTTAGCAATGAGTCCAGACAATCTCGCACAGCTATATATCCATATAGTTGTACCGAGCTTGTGTTCACAGGAACTTTAGCCAACTTTAATGAAAAAAATTGCATCATGTTGCGTGCATAATGCACATCACATCTTTCCCGGTCAGGAAAACAATCAGTGGGATCCGATAACATCATTGGCTCCAGTTGTGCTTCATAAAAATATATATTAGATAGATACTTACCATAAATTGTACAATTATGATTTATAGGTAGACATTAGTGTTAAGTTAGAAAAAAATGTCTAATGGAAATTTCTGTATAAAAAATTACAACATAACTACGCTAATCAAATAAGTGAGGCTCGTAAAAGAATAATATATGGAAAAAGAAAAAGTTTCAGTAGGCAAGCTATAAGAATGGATTTATCAAAATCCAAGCTACAAGAACACATGCTAGATGTTTCATTCCGTGCATGACAAAATGTAAAAAAAAAATAGTTAAGCTTAGTGGTACTTAATAGAACATTCAAAATCTATCAGTTATTCGCAAATCAAAAATTTATCATATATCATTTACATTTTGGTATGAACACATGAGTTCATGTGAGACTTATTTATCTATGTGAATTCTGAAAAAGAGCAACAATTACTAAGAAAAAATATAATACTAGATGAAAGTGAACAGAAAATTATAAATTTGATGCAACTACAAAATTTGTTGGAAGTCAAAGATGTTCCTAATACCAACACTAATTACATACACAGATAAACCTATTCTATCTAGCAAGCCTTTTTTTTCTTATGATATGACCAGTTAGTGCTCACACACAAATCTTATCATTATCATGCATCATTTATACTCCCTCCGTTCCTAAATATTAGTCTTTTTAGACATTTCAATAGGGGACTACATACGAAACAAAATGAATGAATCTACACTCTAAAATATGTCTATGTACATCCATATGTGGTTCAATAGTAAAATCTCTAGAAAGACTNNTATTTAGGAACGGAGGAAGTATGATAGAGCTAATCGACTAACTTAAATAAAAGATGTTGCAATTCCGACGAAGCAACTTCAGAAGAAACTTGGACCTCTACTCTGGTGGTGACTCCATATTAACACCCTCCACTAAAGCATCACATGGACATTAAGTCACTTATATGGCACCTTTTTTAGGGGAACAGGACTGGTCTCTAGATTTTAACCATGCACCATCTATTATTTATCACAAACTTCTTACTACTCCCTCCGATCCCTATTATTAGTGTTAGATACATCCGTATCTAGACAAATCTAAGTCAAGTAATACGGATCGGAGGGATTAGCTATTTTGGATAGAAGATAGAATATCCTACATGTAGATGTACTTTGTGCAGACCAATTTCACTAGAGCAACCAAAATTTTACATTGCATATTTCAAAACAGAATCATATACATCCAGCCTCAAACTTTTAATCGATGAATCATACGGCTTGTAAAATATCCCAAATTAAAAGGATCAATACAGGAGAGAGGTTCGCATCACTTACTCTCATCACGATTTGCAACACCACATAGCTTTTGGAGAAAAGAGTTTCTGTATATAGACTCGTCGCGATGGGTGCTGTTATCAATGATGAAGGCCGATCTTACATTGACCTTCTTGGTTACCTTCCTCACTTTCCCTCTATTCTTCCATTTGGTCACCGCAAATCGCTCGCTGAGGGTGCAGAAAAAAGCATTACCGCAAGGGAGGTGGCTCGTCTGATTCGGCTTACCCCGATTCGTTCGGCCATGTACTGCGATGTTCCTTGCCATCAAGAAGGGTCCATAAGCAGATCTATCACCAAAGAGCAAACTTAGAATCCGGGGTCAAACAAGGTACATACATGCTACGCAACATGCAGGATAGAAATCCAAATACAGTTACCGGATCTAAACTCTAAGCATCAGAAACTTCAAGTCGCCACTACTGGAAGCAAATATCAACTCCAATTTCCCCGGATTAGGGGTGGGGGTGGGGGGAGGCGGTTAATATAACAAGCAATCAGACTTGTCCTGATGGGATTTCAAACATCCAAATCCCAGCGTTGTTGGTTTAAATACAGAGCCAAGAATCTCCAGGACGCAAAACGCACCGGCAAACACGGTCCAGATTCCGCCATGAGCGTTGCATCTCGGCGCGCGAGTTCGGGAAGGCCCCGGCGAGGCAGGGTAGAGGCAGAGGTGAACTGAGAGATATGGAGAGAGGTCGCCACTGCTTTGGTGATAATCTAGGCAGCGCCGTTGTGGCACCGAGCGATCGATTGAGTGCTGCTGAGAGTAGACACAAGCGCTTAGGGTTTTCCTTATTTATTTTGGCATGCACGCCTTTAGGTTAGCTCCCGCTTTGGTTTTCTTTGTTTTTATTCTATTTTTTTCCTTTTCTTTTGTTTTTCCTTTGGTTTGATTTGCTTTTCACCGGTTTTCTTTGTTTTTTTTCTCAATTTTCTTTATTTTACTCTGTTTTTTCACTGATTTTTTTTTCTCTTTATTATAATTTGATATTGTTTGTTGGTTTCTTTGTTTTTCGCTTTTCCTTTTGTTTTTTTGTCAGTTTCTTAACTACTATTTTTCAATCCACAATGTACATTTTTAGGCACGTGCAAACATTTTTTGGATACACGTTGGACATTTTTCAAATATATGATGGATATTTTTTAAAATAAATGTTTTGAACACTTTTTTGAGCACACAGTAACATTTTGCAAATACATGTTGTACATTGTTAATGGCATATATATATACTAACTTTTTTACATTGTATAAATAGTTTTTTTGAAGTTCACAGACATTTTTTGAAAACACGTTAATATTTCTATAAAATGTCACATACTTTTTAATAGTAATAACAAATTAACCTATAAAATATTTTTATATTGTATATAACATTTTTAAATGTTACGAACATTTTTTTTAAAAAGCAGAAATGTTTCCATAAAATGTCACCTACATTTTTTAATGGTATAAAACATTTTTTGACACTAGATGACACCTTGTGCGTTGCCACGGGAATACATGATAAAAACTCGAATATTACTTCAAACTACGACAATGCATGTGCGTTGCTACGGGCAACATTTAGCAATTTCATCAACAAATCAATGAATAAGTACTTCATATCATAGTTGAATGTCCATGCACTATGACAAAATATTCATTACCGTGATGACGAAAAGGATAAGAAAGACGAAAATCAAGTGTAACCAAATATTTCCCCAACAATTGTCAAAAAGGTGCTCGCCGGTTAGAAATTAAAGAAAACCGCCAGCATGATTTTGAACTTAGTTCCTGAACAGATGCATGATTTAACTTTTCATTCTAAGTATGCTAAGTATAATGCTGGAAAATTTATTACCTCGTGAGATCAACATATTCAGAGACATAAGACAACTCTGGTGATATGAAATTTATACAGACATAAATGACATACAACTATGCTATGTTGGCATTGTTCAACCAGTTTCTAGGTTGGTCGAGAATTTCCTTTACGATGTAGACTGTATGGTGTTTTTGCAGTTTCATAGACAAAAAGAGAATTAGCATTTCTTGTAAAAAAAATCTAAGCCTGAAAATCCTGACAGCATATCGAGAAACTAGCTCAAGAACACAGCCAAACAAAACAGACACTTTGCGGATCCAGTTCAGATCACAACCAAGAAAAATCCAGCCATGGAATAGATTGCCCTCTCCCTCATTACCAAGATCACCTGAATGTTTGACGACTAATAAAATTTACAGATGGAGATTCTCTGATGCATTACCAATATCCATGTGAAACCAAAATGACAACTGCAGATGACAGCCATAGGCGCACCCCAAGAACACGCAGATCGCTCGACGCGCTCTCTGGCCGGCATTGCGGTCAGGCGGTCACCGCAGCTATGGGGGACCGTGGAGTGGCACGACAAGCCGCGTCGGGTCGAGTTTCGAGAGCGCGGCGCGCTTCATATCCTCCATGCCACGCTCGTACCCACGCCGCTCGGCCCTTTCTGCGCCCGCCATGGTCTCGGCGAGCTTGGCCTTCGCCTCTTTTGAAGGTGTTTATAAAGGTAAAGTGTGTGCTCATAAGGGTGAGTTCATCTTGAACGTAGTGTGTTAAAAAGAAACCGCGTTGAGCTTGCGCGTGCGTGTTGATGGGTCGAGTCAGGCACGGCACACGCGCTTGCTGATTTGCTGGGGCTGTACAAGGCTTAGCCGATTCGGGGGAATCATGAGATCGTGTCAAGTGTACGTGCTGCCGGCAGATTATCCTCCGATTTCGCCTCACCTGGTTTGTAAATGGCAGCCCAGACTTCAGGTGGTGCCAGTGATTGTCGGTTGGAGAGGATGTTGGCAGGAATGATATCGAGTGATTGTTTGCTGAGTTAATTACAGGTGGGGTACAAAAACTTTCATGCGCTAACGGATTCATACAGAAACAAAAAAAAAACCCAGAAAAGTGGTACAACATCTTTGATACGGTAACAATTTCCCACGAGTGTCCGAAACGCGCCGCGTGGGCTGCCACGTCGGAAGGGGGCACGCGTCGGCTGCTAGTCAGCTCGGGTGAGCATTTTGCATAGACCCCCCTGAGTGCTCCTCTGCCTCCGCTGCGGTCCTCCATCGCGATATAACTGTCTCGAGCACGCCGCTACCCAGAAATCCTCCCTAACCCCTCCTCTCGGACACAGCTGCCTCGAGCTCCTCCGACACGGCTGCTCTCCGTCGGCGGCATTGGCGTCGGCACCGTCGATTGACACGGCATGGAGCCGCTCCTCCGGGAACCGGGGTTGTTCCCTCCAGAGTACGGTATGAGCCCTCCCTCCCCCCTTTCTCGTCGCGAGGACACCCGCCTCCCCCTTTTTTGTAGGAGGATGATCCACTGTTATAGGACTACTTTTGGGCCGCAAAGATCGGTCTTTTTGGTGGTAGAGTAGATGTGCAGAACGGATTATGGTTGAAGGAAGGACGAATTTAGGCTTTGCGGGGTGGTGCTCATGAGCAAGGGTTGGCGGTCGATTTTGGGTTAAATTAGTGGGGTGGTTGATTATTAGTGCCGATCCAAGTGTGTAGAATGAGTTCTTTTATGAATGCCCAACTGTTTGACAACAATCGGGCGGCAAATTTGCAGTTTTTACCTGACCCCTGTTTTTGTAGTTGCAAGTCTGAACATGTTCAGTTTTTCAGATATACACATGTTGATTTCAGTAAAAAAATCTATAGGTTAATGATTTGGTGTACTAATAGGATGAATGTGCAATGGTCAATGTAGTAGATTACCTCTGCCCTTTGTAATGTAGTAGATTACCTGTGCCCTGTTTTTACCTCTGCCCTGTTTCCTGTGTGTAATTTAAGTCTGAATATTGTTTTTCATTTTTTTCAGTTACCTCAGGAGAAGAAAGTCTGTTGTTCTCAGTAGAGTTTGAGCATAATGGCATATTCATAGGAGAAGGAGTTAA
>CBMN010049348.1:2030-18894 GCA_000582825.1 Hordeum pubiflorum
TATTAGTTTACGGAGGGAGTAGCATCCAAGCCAAATATCTTCTAGTCTCATGCCAGATGGAGGGTGCAACATGCAACATATTCATCAATAGGTTTAATATATACTACAACCTCCGTTTGGAATAACTGTGGCTGAAATGAGCATCTCTAGATGCACTGCTCATTTCAGCTGACATTAATTGTGGATTGGAGGGAGTAATTGATTCAACATTGCACTTGTGAACTTGAAGTTTCAGATCCTAGTTTGTTCCGACACTTGGTGTTATTTGACCTCCTCGCCTCTTCAGTGTGAAGTTAATGCATTTTCAGTCCATTACTCTGAGCTGAAAGTTTTGCTGCATGCCAATGTTCCTTCGGTTAGATTGGTCGGGAATGCTTTGCTGGCCTCCTTACTGTATATTGGATAAAAGTCGGCATTGACCTGTGGAATTCTCATGGCTCATTTTTTTATCATGTCACAATGTTTGGAGCCAGACATTTTGCATCTCTGGAACTGCAATGCTGCTCCTCTGCAGCTGAACCCCGTGCCATGCCACTTTGGATCTTCATGTCCTTCGCTCCATTTGATTTCTTCATTCATTCAGTAGCGTTCAATCCCAATACCATCCAGTATCGTTTGTCGAGTGGGTTAGGAGGGCTTATGCAGTCTGAAGTCCTTACGCTTGCAGTTGGTGGTGGAGGATAACCTCATGTCTGATCAAAGGCTGCTGCATGTATGATGATGGTACTCAATCCTTTTCTTCTAATTTAATTCGAGAAGTCGGTATCGACATGATGATGCGGACGTTTCTGGGTTATTATCGTCTCGTTGCTTGGCCTGCAGTTTGGCGTGACGAAGGTTTCCAGCCACACGACTTAAACCCGTGACGCAGTCTGTTGTTGGTTCCTTCATCGTACCTGATTGGAGAGGGAGGCCGATGATGGGGTGGGTCGCTTAGGATTGGGTTGGGTTAGGTTAGGTTCGGGGTGCAGACAGACGCCGACGCACGCGGCGGTTGGTACTGACGCCAGGAACAGACAGGTAGACGGCGAATCAATCCAAAATACAGCTAGGAGATGACACCAATCAGGCACAGCAGTACTCTGCGTTCTCTGAGACTATATATTTAACTAACGAGACCGATTGCGGTGGGAGCAAAAATTATACCATTGAATTCGTATTTTCAATGACATAATTTTTGTTGCCGTTGCAGTCGTTTTAAATTTATGATCAAACTTAGATTTCGAAAAACACGGTCGCTCTCCTCTCCTGCGACCTGTGAATGTGCGGGAGATAACTAGATTTCGAAAAACACGGACGCTCTCCTCTCCTGCGACCTGTGAATGTGCGGGAGATGATGGGGTGAGTTTCGGTGCTGAGAGCGACACGAGCGCGACGACCGCTGCTCCTCGTGCTTCCTCCAAAATAAAGAGAAGAGGCCTCGTCAACTCTCCCACGGGGCGGGGCCAACATTAAAAAAAAAAAGCTCTCTCCCACGGGGATAAATCTGCACGATCACGACACCTCCTCCTCTTCTATCTCCTCTCTGCTTGTTTTTTCAACACCATACAGACGCAATCGCTTAACACATCCACACTCTTATCTCTATGAGCATCTCTAAAATACTGAGCCGGCATATTATCTTGAGATTTACGAAGTCATCATAGACGCCTCGTCGTCGACGGAAACGTTTCCTCCCACTGAATGCGTATCGTTGAAAATCCTGAAATAAATCCAGGAATAAATGCGAGCGAGCACCAGGAGTTGAACCCTGGTTGGCTGGGATAGCACACTCCCTCTAACCATCCAACCACATGTTGGTTTGCTTTGTTTCTTTGGTAATACCTTCTGCGTTCCAAAATAATTTTATACTAACTTTAATATAAAGTTATACTAAAGTTGAGATAGTTATTTTGTGAGGGAGGAAGTAAATAAATAAAAGGGAGGATGGCCACGAATCGTAAAGAGCTTAATCACGTGATTAGCGTCCACTCTCCCTCTCGCTCCCCTGTCAACCGCTGTCTAGTAGCGCTAACCTAACCTAGGACCAACCGCCTTCACCCACGCGCATTCACGTGTCTCCCTAACAGTCAGAATGGACACAGCCGACACAGTTTTTCAACTAAAAAACCCCCAATCTTTTAAGAAATTAGAACCGCAACCTGTAAATCCAGTTTCTCAAACGTCCGCAGATGCGTTCGCGAACGATGACTGGATAGACTTTATTTTTTGCAATTTGTAACCATGTATTCTATTTTCAAACCATCAGATACATGCAAAGACATGCACGTCGATTATTAGGTCTCTGTTGGACAGGCGGGGCATCAAATAAACATTCTCTACTTAAGATTTTCACATATGTATTGATCCGACGGGTTTTGGATATTTTTAGTCCCACCTCGCCGCCTTAAGGGCTAATTGACCGGCCCGGTCGCGTCCGCAAGCCATAAGCTTTCGTCATTATTGTATACTTTGTGAAACATTCGTAGTCACAATCTATCTCCTTCACAAATGAAACATTGATGTTTGCACGATTCTTTTTGAATCACAAAATAAAAATCTCTGTTAATGTAGTAGAGCATCACGTATACGAATGAGATGAACTTGACACTCAATGAACAATCATCAGTTGATGAAATGCAATCTAGTGTCAAGCTACCTCATTCATAAAGCGACCTCATTCATACAACGAGATTTGACGAGATTTGATCCACCTATGCAATTAACAGAGAAGCTTGTAGCTATTCGAAGCCGGCCAGCCTCCGGCTGGCATGGCGAGGTGGGACTAAAATTTGGGTCGACGAGCGCGCGGGCTTGCTCTTCAGGTGGCTGCAGGTGGGACCACTATGATATGAAGCGGGGTGTCCGATCGCGTCCGGACACCCTCATATCGTCACTATAATCGGTCCCGATTTAAGAGGTTTTAGTCAGTCCAACGTATAGGCACTAAATAAAAGGTACGGTTGGGTCAATATTTTTGGACCGGTCACTGGGGTGATGCTCTTACAGACAAAGCACGGGCCACCGACCATCTATTTATGCGTACCACTCGTCTCTAAAATCTCATGGCACGATAGGAGTACATTTTCATGGGAGCCACGCGGCGCATGTAAAAGCAGATGAACCTGAATTTTTATTTACGGATTTTTTCAAACTCAAAAGGTTAATTTTTTTTCTTTTTCGAAAAGCCTCAATCCTGCCCGCAAAAGGCCCTGCGAGACGAGTGAGTCTTTTTTTTCTTTGAGATCAGACAAGTGAGTCTTAGCACAAGGACGGACGGACGGACGCATGATTGGCTCCTGAGCGAATCTCCTCCTCGTCGCACCGCCACCAAACCACATGCTGCCGCTGCTACACCTCCATTTGACATTTCAGATTCGTCTTTTTTTTTTATCTCCTGAAAGGTAATCCCTCCGTTCGGATTTATTAGGTCCCCTTATATTTTATATTCTGCGTCCAACTTTGATCATCTATTTGACTAAAAAATATAAAACATTTTGCTATAAAAATTATATTGGTGGATTTGTATTTGAAAGAGGTTTTCCATGGTATATTATTATAAGATAGAATTTATATTTCACAAGTTTAAATTCATGGTCAAACTTTGGCGCAAAATAAAAGGAGGCCTAATAAACCCGGACGGAGGTAGTATGGTACAGTTAGAGCATCTACAACCGAACGCCTCAAACGACCCCTCATACCTCCGCGGGCGCGCCCGGTCAGTGACTGGACAGAAGAGAGAGAAAAAAAGTGACCCAGGAAAGGGAGAATATGAGTGCTCGCGGACGCGCCCGGTCAGGCCACCACGTAGGATGCAACCCCACCCCGGACCATTTTTTTATTAATTCTTTTCTTTCTCTCTTTTCCTCTTCATCAATCACGTGCAAGTGACCGGACATATGAGAAAAAAAATGAGAAGCGTGGCGGTTAAATGTTTTGTGAACAAACTTGTGCTTGGATGGTTAAAAGAACGATGGTATCCCAGCCCATCAACGTTCAGGTCCTAGACAATGATGCTCGTATTTTTCTAAATTTATTTTATCCTATTCGGTGACGTGCGTCCGATGAAAAGAGACGTGATGACCTAGACAATGATGCTCGTATTTTTCTAAATTTATTTTATCCTATTCGGCGACGTACGTCCGATGAAAGGAGACGTGATGACTTCGTTAACCTCGAGATGATGTGTTGGTTCAATTTTTTAAATGTGCTTATAGATGTAGGATGCACGTGCGTGCATTTACACGAACGAGTGTATGTGTCTAGTACTGTGTAAAAAAACACTCGAATGTTTTTACTAACCCCAACATCGTCGATTTGACAGCGATTATTATTAGTATTATTTTTGTTATTATTAACCCCGAGCGAGCAAAACTCATCCGGTCTCCTCCCGCTTCCCTCCATCCAGGTAGTTTCATTTTGTTGCCCCCCATCTTCCCTCGAGCTCCGCGCGCGCCGCGATCCACCGACCGCCGCGGCGACCTGCCCCGGGCGGCGCCAGGGAGGTGTGTCCCCGGCCGCTCCGCCGCCGGACGAGCGGAGGTGCTAGCCTAGCCGGTGGCTTCCGCTGCTTTCTGTCGCTCCGGCGGGTGGCTTGGGCAAGGTGGATGTGGAGTTGACGGTCCTTGCCGTTCGGATGGAGTACGCCATGTTCGGGTCCAGGAGGGTCGACGACGACACGGCGCTCAGGCGCCAGCGGACCGTCAGGTGAGCGCTACTGATCTGCTGCTCCCTTGCTTGCCGTTGCTGGTCTCGTCTCTTCGCTCGTGCCGGAGCATGGAGATCGATTGCCGTCTCGAGTTAGCAGCTTGGGGAGGGCGTGGATGAGACGGGCCGCGGCCTCGCCGCCGATTCCCCAAGCTAACTCGACGGGGACTCGAGGAGGAGGAGGAACAAAAGAGGAATATTCGGATTGGGCTGCTGGGTTGGTGGCTGCTGTTACAAGACGGCTGTTACTTCCTGTGTGGCTTAAATGCTTCACTTTGGTTCCTTACCACCGCAGTGATCTGGTAGCAATTCCTCCTAAGTTGTTTGGTACCTGTGTGTGATGGAGACGGGCCACTTTAGCTTGTGGCGAGCAGCGTGAGGTTAGATTCACAACCGATGATGAAGCAGGAAAATTCAGTCTGGAATGGCCTAGTTCCTGCTCGTTGTGCCGGCCGTCGATGAGCTGAAACGACCGTGCCTAGCTTCAGAGTTGTTTTCAGCATGCTTTCAAACAGAGCGTTGGTTGATTCTGTTCTCATCCCCAGGTTCCGCGACGAGAGGGTGACGGCGACGATGCCCATTCACCAGAAGCAAGCCGGCCCGGCCGCTCGCAAGCTCGGTGTGGGCAACTGGGGGAAGAACAGGATCTTCGTGGCAGGGCAGGACCTTCGCCACAAGAGGATCATCGACCCAACCAGCGACTTCATCTTGCTATGGAACTACGTCTTCCGCGTCTCGTGCTTCGTCGCTCTCTTTATGGACCCTCTCTACTTCTACGTGCCCAAAATCGAATATGGCACGCGCACTTCATGCGTCGGGAAAGACAGACACCTGGTTGTCATCATTACCGTCTTCCGATCGGTTGCAGATCTCTTTTATGTCATCCAAATCGTGATAAAGTTCATGACTGCGTATATTAATCCAAGCTCCAAGTCCGGGGTTTTCGGCAGAGGAGAGCTGGTCACAGACCCTAATGAAATCGCAAAGAAGTATCTGAGATCTGACTTTGCGGTTGATCTAGTGGCTTCAATTCCTGTACCACAGGTATTTTGAATCCTTTCTGCTCCATTACTTGTCATTACGGCCAGATGGCTTCAATGTTTGCATTCTTTCATTTAGCACTTACTTAGATTGCCGTCAAGTACTGCTTGTTGTAAGTTGGTACGGTCGAGTTAAGGGGGTTCCTCTTCCAGATGAAATGAACTACTTTACGTGGCACAAGAACGACGTGTATTCAGATGTCTTCACAGGCCACTCCATAACAAAGAGAGGATGGGTGACTGGGTTGGTCCGTTAAGGGTGCTCTCAAGTATTCTATCTGAAATAAATTATAAATATAACAGTAGCCTCCATACTTACAGATCATCAAATGAAATTTATAGGACCTCTTTTGAATTGTTTGCGAATTTTATTTATTTCCCCCTTCTTTACAAGCCCTCGACCTATTGAACCAGCCAACTTGACCATTTCTAAAATATTTTTTAGTTGAATTCTCCATGCAAGTAGCGATCAGGTACTAATATAGGTGCAAATAAATAATGAACTTTTTTTTAGCAATAAAAAACGGCATGCTTTGTTTTCTTATTACAAAAGCAGAAAATGGTGAACTTCTGAACGTTACAGTAAATTTATGATGTGCTGCATTTGTACTATGTGCTTTTGCTTTCTGTTATATGACAGTTTTTCCTTCCCCAGACCCCACCTTGTGTGGGAGCTTTCAGCACTGGTTACACCCTTTTTTGTCAATCTGACAGTTTTTCCTTCCTTTTGTTGCAGATCATTACTTGGTCCGTGATACCAGCTATTAAATATTCTTGGTCTGGGCATAATAATGACATACTATTCCTGGCTGCTCTTTTTCAGTACATTCTGAGATTATATCTCATATCTTCCTTGAATAGCAAAATTGTCAAAGTTACTGGAGCTTTTTCGAAGACTGCTTGGCAGGGAGCTGTGTCCAATCTGCTATTATATATGACTGCCAGCCATGTACGTTAAGTATTTAGTTATATGAGTTTTTGTATCCAGTTTTTCTCTAGTATACTTCCTTTCAAGTGGTGGTTGCATATTTTTCATTTTACTAACATGTGGTGGGACTGCTTGACATGCATTCCTCATTTCCAGGTTTTAGGAGCATTGTGGTACCTGCTGTCTGTTGATCGCCAGACTGCGTGCTGGCAAAAATACTGCCCTGATGAAACTAATTGCCATAATAAATACCTGTCTTGTAACGTAAAGCCAGATCCAGATTGGGCAAATAGTACTGCTATCTTTACTAGATGTAATGCTAGTAACGAAAACATAAGTTTTGACTATGGTATGTTTGAGCCATTGTTATCAAACGAAGTTCCAAGCGATAGATTCATGAAGAAGTACGTGTATTGCCTTTGGTGGGGCTTACAAAATCTAAGGTATGACAATAGCTGAACAACATTTCTTCTTCTAACAATGGTGATATGATAATTAAGATTCATAATTTTGGACACACTACGCTCTCTGTTAAAGCAAGTTCAAGAGACCTTATTCTTACATATGAAACTATAACTCTGTAGACTGTAGTGCTACATTCTTGACCTGATAACTTTTAGCTTTGTTACCATAATGTTAGCTGGTATAAAGATTCTTAGTTGCTAACGTGCTATATTATTTGTTGGAACAGTTGCTACGGCCAAACTTTGCTTGTAAGTACATATATTGGTGAGACATTGTATGCCATATTCTTGGCGGTGCTTGGTCTCGTTTTGTTTGCCCATTTGATTGGGAATGTTCAGGTACTTCTACATTATAATCTACACCTACTTTCATGTGTAACTCATAAAACTAATTTGATCATATAACTTACATGCCATTACCCTAATGCACTTGCTTTTGTCAACCATTTTCTGATGCTGAGGTCCACTAGTTGTCTAGCCTTGGTATCTATCTTCATATGATGCCGTCATTGTCATTTTTGCTCAAAATTCTAGGGGTGTTTCACATCTTCCATTATTTGCTTAGCTCAGAAACTAGGCATTGAGATTATTGGTCAATCTGTCAATGTATGCTTAAGTCTGCAAATAATGGGTTGTTCAGTGCACCTTACAACTTCTCAAATGTGTAATCTTTGACAGTGGCCGATAGCTTTAAGAGCAGAGGCATGAGGTTAGAGTCCTTGTGTCTGGGTGATATGCTTGGTTAACACGCATTGAGGATTTCAATTTGTTTTTCACTAACAAGTATCAGTAGGCTGAGATTTGTGTCTGGACGAGGTCATAATTTCGCATGCATGTCCCACTTAGATTGTGTATTTAAACAGGTTTGCCTTTTGCTTTTGTTCCTAGAGCCAACAAATAAGTATTTAGCCCTTAATAACCTCATTAAACCAGCTCCACAATCCTATTTTATGCATGCATTACTTAGATTTTATTTTTTACGGGGTGGTGAAAACAGCTTTCCGTTAGGGTGTTTTCCATGTTACGTCTGTTCTAGTATTAGTAATTATTACCTCTGTACAAAATATAAGACGTTTTTGCAGTTCAGGGTGTAATAAACTATGATACTGATAATACCAGAAAGGCCCTTTGTTTCAGCTTCACACTTTTTAACATAATTATTTGCAAGAAACAGTGGGCTTACTACAATATTTTATGTGCCAGACCTACCTACAATCTATCACGGCAAGGGTAGAGGAGTGGAGAGTAAAGCAAAGAGATACCGAAGAGTGGATGAAACATCGCCAACTTCCTCGTGAACTACGGGAAAGGGTGAGAAGATTTATTCACTACAAATGGCTTGCAACTCGAGGTGTGGACGAAGCATCTATATTGAAGGCCCTCCCGGCAGATCTTCGCCGTGACATCAACCGTCACCTTTGCTTGGATCTTGTTCGCCGGGTAAAATTAACTTTCTTACCCCTTTTTGTTGTTCGAACAATTCCACAGACTTAATGAACTTCACAGGTTCACATCCATCTGATGATCTAGCATTTGGATAAATTAAGCCACGAGTTTCTGGACGACCCTCACCCAATAAGTTCTGGGGACGCTGCCTATGGATGGTTGAGTCTCACTGCTTGTATCGTGTCCCTATATTTCAGGTGCCGTTCTTCTCGCAGATGGACGACCAACTCCTGGACGCCATCTGCGGGCGCCTCGTCTCGTCCCTGAGCACTAAGGGCACGTACACGGTCCGCGAGGGTGACCCGGTGACCGAAATGCTCTTCATTATCCGCGGCAAGCTGGAGAGCTCCACCACCGACGGCGGCCGAACGGGCTTCTTCAACTCGATCATCCTCAAGTCCGGTGACTTCTGTGGCGAGGAGCTGCTCGGATGGGCGCTCGTCCCCAGGCCGACCGTGAACCTGCCGTCGTCCACCAGGACGGTGAAGGCGCTCGTCGAGGTGGAGGCGTTCGCGCTCCAGGCAGAGGACCTCCGGTTCGTGGCCAGCCAGTTCAGGCGGCTCCACAGCAGGAAGCTGCAGCACACCTTCCGGTACTACTCCCACCACTGGAGGACCTGGGCGGCCTGCTTCATTCAGGCCACCTGGCGCCGCCATAAGAGGCGGAGGCTGGCCAGGGACCTCATGATGAGGGAGTCCTTCTCCTCCATGCGGTCGTACGAGGATGGTGATGGTGATGGCGGTGGCTCATTCCCCGAGCACGGTCTGTCGACGAAGATCATGGCCGCGGCGGCCAGGAAAAGGTCTGATGGCCACCGGGAGCTGCCCAAGTTCAGAAAGCCCTCCGAGCCGGACTTCTCGGTGGAGCACGACGACTAGGAGAAAGGGTTGCCATGTTATTGTTCGCCACGACGGCGATCGCCGATCTCGGACCGTGGCGTCCTTCGTGACGATCTGTAAATATGGAGCTGAGTTGGGGCTCAGGCTCACTGGTAACTGAGAGAGACTGGGCTGCTCGTCTCAGGGAAATGCTCAAGCTGAATTTGGGGCAGGGTAGACTGGTTGGCTGGCTTCTGGGGTTTGGGAAACGGTAGGACAGTTGCTGTAGGGTTAGCCTTAGGATGCTCATATTGTACATCCAGATGTAATTATGTTTTGAGTTATTCTTGTGACCTCAAAGGGGCATACTGTTGCTTGTATTGACTGGGCGATCTGATTGTGAGTGGAGTGTGTGTGTGTGCATTGGTTTGTTCTGTTGTTTCTGCAGCCTGGTTTTTCATTGGCTTGGTCAGGTATTTCCCCCTCAACTGCTGGGGCTGGTTTAACAGTGGGTTCGCTGCTATTTGGGCGTGCCGTATAACTTCATGCAAAATGTCCAGCGGAGGGGTCGGTCGGTCGATTCCCTCTTCTAGGAGCAAGTACAATAGAGGTGAGTCAGCGGGCTATAAGAAATAAACTAGTATATTTTTGCTTAGTTAGAGAAAAGAGAAATAGAGGTGAGTCAGCGGGCTATAAAAAATAAACTAGTATATTTTTGCTTAGTTGGAGAAAAAAGAAGATGAGAGAGAAGGTAAGCGGGCTCTTAGTTAAGAGCCAACTCTAGCACGTGCTTCTAGTCACTTTGTGAGAGTGAAAGGTGGGCCATATAATAAAAAAAATAGTACACTCTTTTGATCAACTATTGTACATGTTAGCTATAAGATGGCTATAGATGACATGACAATGGCTTATAGCCAGCAACTGGCTATACTATCAACCATGCTCTACCTCGAAGGTGAGTAGGCGGCGATGCCCGGTACAACGGCTGTGGGGCGAGCAGTTCAGTTTGTCGCCCCAAGCGTAGAATTTTGGCTTGGCTGATCTCGTCAGAGAAAACCAACCACGAAGCATAAGGGAGTTCACATGCTCAAAGCTGGTGCAAATGGGGGCAATTCATCAGTGATGAGGAGAAATCCTTCACAATCATCAGCGCAGTGAAGGGTGAAGTCATGTTTTGCTACCTTGGCCGACGACGATCGGCATTTTGACAGGTCTGTTTCTCTTCAAATAAGCGAATCTTTGGGGGGTAAAACCCACCGATAATCTTGCCATTCCAAATTGATAGGGGATACATAATTACAGTTACGTGTACCACTGATTTCACTCCCCTATGGAGCATGGACTCTGGTCGGGTGCTGCTGATAAACATATAGCCCTATTTGTAAAAGAAAAAGAAAAACAACTTTGTAGCTTCCTATGCGCCAAATATGGCGCTGGCATGCCGCTGATGAGCGTAGTCCAGAAAAAAGCGGTTTAAGCTACTATTTCACTTATTGTCTCCTTCAAGAATGCAGTAAAGTAACTACAAAAGCTACATCAAGTGTACTGACCCCGGCGGCGCTGCTACTTGTGGGGATGCGACTCTTCGTCGGGTGCGACCTTCCGTGGCAGTTTCTTCTTCTGCGTGTACTTTGCGTACGAATACCACACACCGCCGAACGTGTTGATCGCCAGCCCGGTGACGTTGAGGGCGTGCACCTTGACGCCTCCCAGAACAACGAAACCCAGGGTCTGAAAGGTCAATGAGGACAAAAGATAAATGGCATGAGATGCTTATGTTCTAGATGTTGAGAGCTGAGCAATCATTGAACTGTTTCGACAGAAAGACATATAGATGTTCAGAGCTGGAGCGCCCCAAGGGTTTCAACAATTGACTTGTTGATGGACTGTTGAAACAGGAAGATGTAGACTTACAGTGGACCCCACGCCCTTGAGAACTCCTACTATCGTGGTTGTCAGGGCAGAGTTGACGATTGTGCACCAGAACATGGTGTAATTGAGAACGATGCCCATCACGAGTGAAATTAGAAGAATAACACTGAACGACGCAGAGGCTGTCTGCATTTTAACAGACAACGGATAAGAATCTCGGAACAGAGCAAAGTAGAAATTCATCTGATGCAGAAACAGTCAATTAGGATTAAAGGCATATTATGTTTATTAACAATTAAGTGCCAATCCATCTGATTTAGAATCCTAATATGAACTACTATAATGTAGTCATGAGCTAAAGGGGGGCCAAACAAAGAACAAAACAAATTGCCATCTTATATGTGCTAATCAAGTTTGATAAGCCTATACCCATACTACTTACTAACCTTTTCCGACAGTACTGACAGAGAATGGGGAAATTCTCCTGTTGCAACAATGATGAAAAACAGAAATGGAATTGATAATATGCTGTTATAGAACATCAACTCCATTGAGGAAAGACCATCATCTGCGCCTGATTTCTCTACCAGAATCAAATACATCGTCTGCATACACATTATGTCAGTTAGAACTATAGCCAATTCTTGTGTGTGGTGTTAACTAGATTACAAAAGCTAACCTGGAAGAAGACTGATGTTAGAGCCATACTGTATCCATACAAGTCAAAAGAGAAGTCTCCAAGTGCCGCAACAAGGACACCTAAGGCGGTGCAGACAACTGAAAGTGACACCTAAAACAATTTGCAAAGATGAAGAAGTGCTTCTAGTAACAATCCATCCCTTCCAGAGGGAAAGCTCTGTAGGCCTGTGTTTGGTTATGTGTGCAGATGGCAAAAGGAAACCACCGCATGAGGGAAAGCATTCTTACCTGTGTTGATGGTTTTCCCTTCCCCCGCAAGAACCCAGATACCAAAACGGCAAGGGGGGTGAGCCTCTTAATTGCAATATACATAGGGATGTTAACCCCCTTCAAGCTTGCCAGAGCAAATGCGACATTTGCATTATAGAAAATTGACACTGGAAGAAGCTTCTTTGCTGTTGCCATGCTGAGATCTTTCCTTTTAGACATTCCTAGAACTTGCCCGAAATGTATGAAAAGTGCTGTAGCTAATTGCTGTAGAAATAAAGGAGAAAGTGAACAACCCAGCCAGGCTTGGACAAACATACAAATAAGCAATGTTTTACTGGCATTTGTCTGTAATGTTCAGTCATACCTGCAGAGTGAGGAGGGTCATGGAGTGAACATACTGCATAACAACCGCTTTGTTGACGAAAACCATCGCCATGGATGCAACTCCATATGAAAAGGCCGAAGATAAGCTGCAAGAGCATATACACACGGAAATGGTCAGGTGCCCCTAATGGCTGATGAATTTCTCATCCCATTCTTATCTCAGCACTAGATGTGTAGAAAATCCCAATCTTTCTCTTCTACACAATCTAGCAGCAGGTGACAAACTTAGTTTGGATAATGCAAAAGAGGAGTCACCAGGCCTCCCTGACTGCATATGCAGGTCTCCAGCAGGCACAAGAATGTTTAATCATTCTTAGTAGATTAATTAAGTAAACCAGGAACGCAACTTGTCCGTTGTTCTTTGCCAGTGCTAGTAGCCCCATACACATGACTTGACAATTGCCATGTACACGCATTCTTGTCATACACTCACGCTGCAGGTGGGAGTGGGCATAAGTGGGACTAATTGAGCCCACCCCACTTAATCATCTTAGTGGAAACCCGTTGGACAACTAGAAAAAATAAGTGGGCTATCCCATTTAGCCCGCTGGGAACCCACCTGACCACTAACATAGTTCTCCCAAAAAACAAACCAACGATCGTGCTGTGAGCTCTCGCGGGGATAGGCTTCGAGCAGTCGCCCCTCGGCCTGGCCGCCGGCCGCGCGTTGCTCCTCCGGCCATTCCTCTTCTCTCTTGCCATTCGTCGCCCCTTTTATACCTAGCCGTTCGCCGCCCCTGAATAGCACGTAGCTCGCCGGCCCATGCGCTGCCCTTGAGGAGCGCGCAGCTCACCGACCCGATTCATGCCAGCCCTGTCGACTTGAGCTCCGCCTCTGCAAGTGTCGACTCCCCTCCAACGTCCTCTGCCCCTCTTGTCCTCCATCCAAGATTTAGTGGTTCGACTCATATCCTAGTGAGTTTGCGTTTGCACAGCACATCAGTGTAAATACTATATGCAAGGAAGGTGAATTGAATCCTCTGTTCTGGTCTGATGTTTCTTACAAAAAAAAAATGCTATTCTAGGTCGACATTTTACAAGTGCTAAAATATGCTTGTAAACCATAGACAAATTGTTTTTCTCTAGTTTCAGAAAATTGTTTTACAGTGCTCATGTGAAGATATATTTTGGCTTAATTTAGCCGTGTAATAAGTAGGTTAACAAAACAATCTACAAGCTTGACAACAGTCTTGTGTGTCACAGATTACTATTTTCTGCTCAAATCAAGTTTAACATAATCCAAGTTGATGTAAAACACAGCTGGAATCGTCTCATAGAAAGTCTGGTAACACTAATACTACTGCCACTACATCGGAGCCCACTTGATCCCATATCTGTACATATACATCACATATCTACATATTGTATACCTTTGAAAAGTGGGAGCCCACTTGATCCCATTTAACCCACTTAAGTTTTACTGGGTTGTTGGCTATAACCCACCAAAACGTGTTGGGATTAAGTGGGATGTGGTGGGACTCCCGCTATCAGTCCCACCTGCAGCCTGATGACATACACTATCAGTTGTTTTTAGAAAACTATAATATCAGGCAGCCAGATAGGTGGAGCTATACAATAATTGGATACTACTCAGTAAAGACCAAAGATTCCACCCAGTATTTCAGGGTTCAGGCAGTGTCCAACATTTCAGTGGAACCAGCCATATTTTTCAGGTGAAAAATACTGGATTAGTAAGGCTCCATCCAGTGTTTCAGATAGCCCCCAACATTTCAACGAAACTAGGCATATATTCTCAGGTCAAAACTAGACCGCGTCACTCAAATCCAAATCCTACCACCCAGCCCAGCCTACAAAAGAACCCCGTGTCGCGCGTTCGGAGTAGCCATTTGCCACTGCAGCGAGCACGGCGGCTGCTGGAATCGGAGAGTCGCGCCCAAGAAGTGACAGAAACCACCCCAATCCGCGCAGGACGGCGAGGCAAAATTCATTCCAAGCCACGGGCAGACGACGGGATGTGACATGGGGAAGGGGGGCGGGAGGTCGCACGCACCTGAGGAAGGAGCTGGGTTCGCCGGCCTCCAGCCCCATCGCGCGCCTCCGGCGAAGCCGATTTCCCCCACTCCCGCCGGGCGCGAGCTACGTACGGGGACCTCTGCTCTGGCGCGGCTCGCGCTCGATCTGGCGCGTGGGAGAGTGGGCCTCGAGACTGGCGGGGTGTGTCCGTGCGGAGGGTTACCCGGGGGACTCCATCAGCGACCTGGTTTATGGTCAGTTGATCGCCGTTGATTTTATTGATTATCGCAGCGGGCGTGACGGGGAAGCGATGCGCTCTCCTTTCCACGCCACGCACGAGTGGGCGGTGCATCACAAGCAAGCCCTACCGTGCTGATATCTGAAGCAAATTTAGAGCGTCTACAGCCCGTACGATAAATATGGTCACGCCTCGAATTAACCCAACTGCATCCGAACGACTCACACTAGATTTTTAAATCCATACAAAAGCATGTAAACTAAAAAACCTACATACTACGTAGATCACCTAGCTATTCTTCGTCCCAGTGGCGAGGCCAGGAATTTGGTCCTGGGTATTCCTGTTAATATTTTTTTGGCAAAGCAATATAATAGGACAACAAATGTGTAGTAAGATAGCAACATCAATGACTCAATGGCCATATATTGATAAAAATAGCAAAATATCATTGTGGCAATATCTCTAAGAATTATAAAAGATTACAAAGCAGCAAAGAAGATTACAATATAACTTTACCATCTCCTTTTTAGAAGAGATTGATGACATCCTTATCTTTCACTTGCTTGAAGAATTCTATCTTAACAAATGTAACCAAGCAATTGTTTAAATATTCATCACCCATTTTGTTCCTTAGGTGCTTCTTCACATATTTTATTAAGGGATATAGATGGATGGCTTCTATCAATGGCAATTAACAAAAAAGCTTGAGATTTGTTTAAAAAACAGAGGAGGAATTACATTGGTGGCTTGGTCTCTTGTAGATGCCTGGATAGATGGATGGCTTCTAGTGCCTCGCCGCGAGGGGTGCGCCGGACAACAGGACTCAACCTGCCGGTTCCAAAATGCAAAACGGCAGATTGATCAAAACAGAACATGATTCATTTTGATTTTAGTTTTTAAGCTGGTTGATTAAGCATGAACAGGTTACACGTACAGAAATATCCCTCAGTTTCATGTAGGCTGATGCCCGATGGCATAACTAACATTATTTTCTTCAAGTAGATGTATATTCCTTGGAATAGGATTCTTCAGCCAGTGAAAACCAACACTAATATTTTTCGCCGCCGTCAGGCGTCAGGTAGGTTTGGGGGATAAGAGGAATCAGGGGAGGGGAGGGAGTGCGTGTCGTGTCTCGTGTGTAGCGCCGACGGGAGAGTGTCAGGATGAGCTACTCTGCCGTTTTGCGCTTTGGGATTCAGTTTGTGTGTGGCCTTTTGCCTCCTGGCTGTGTATAATACGTATAGGGTATAGTCAAATTTTTTTTGGCCAGAATCTTTGGTATTCCACGGAATACCAAGGAAGACCCCTGGCGCCGCCACTGCTATCTCCGTGCCCTTTGGCGGTTACATGGACGGCAGCTGCAGCTCCGCCCCCTCCGGCACCTCTGGCTGCTCCGCTCCGGCCTTCTCCTCCTTCATGTCCGCGTCGAGTTCGGCGAAGAGCGCGTCGGCCTCCGTCTGCTTCTGCCGGAGAAACTGTAGGTTGGCCTCCACATAGGCCTCATCATGGATGGACTCCAGGATGGCCTGCTGCTCCGCCATCTCCCCGGCTTGGGCGATGGCGAACTCCGAGCAGGCTGCTTCGCATCGTTCTTCTTTGGACCCGCCACCTCCATCGCCTCCGGCTGCTGCTCTCCCTCCTCCTCCTCCCCCTCCTCCTTCGGCTGTTGCTCCTCCTCCTCCTCCTCCTCCAACTTCGGCGAGTCCAGAGGCAGCCCGACAGTGATGCGGGCAGCGCGCCTGACTTGGATCTCCTCCTCGATCTGCCTCTGGCGCTCCGGCATGAGCATCACATAAGTGGTGATATTCCATCGGACCATGGCGATGTCGGAGAGCGTGGGAGAGGAGGCGGAAGAGCTCGGCTGGCGGCACAGAGAGGGAGGAGGTGTATGGGCTAGGGTTTGGGGGACGTCGGCTGGCTTATTAAATAGCCAAATTTGGCCTTGGACGGCGAGCCGGAGCTATGCCATGCGACATTCACACCGCAGCGATGGAGGAGGCATTCGTCGGACCGTCAGGTTTCTGGTCGATTTCGCATGGGACCCCTTCACCAGTCCTACGTGGCGGGCGCGCCCGGGAGCCCCTATATTTAGGCTGGATATGAGG
>CBMN010049467.1:0-10498 GCA_000582825.1 Hordeum pubiflorum
CTCGACCACGGCTACACCACCCTCCGCTCTCGGCTACCTCGACATCGGCACAAAGGGCTACCTCCTTGCTTTAGCAACCTCGTCAGTTTCCACTCCAGCCACAACTTCCGCAATGCATCGACTGTTACGACTATGGGGGGTTGTCCGTCGGCTTACCTTCGGATTCTTCTCCAGTCTCACCGTCCGCGTCGCTACCGTTGTGACTGCAGGAGGATGTTGAGTATATTGATTATTAGGAAATATGAGATAGACTAGGATTAGTCTTGCCTTGTCTTGTACTCCAAGTTGATCATTGTACTCCTATATATATGTCCACGAGGCTCAAGCAATACAACAACTATTTCACCAATCCCTCTCTTCCTTCCAACAAAATAAACTAAAATAAGAATAACAAAATTACAGCTTGGTTCTGATCCAGATAGTTGTTCTGTCAAAAACATACTCTCACCGTCCTAGAAAGCTTGTTTTAGATTGGCTAAACACGTTTACCTTCGTCCTAAAACCAAATTCAAATTAAAGGAGAAACATTTTAAGGCCTTCACACGGTGGATATGTAGAAACAGGTCCAGCAGCCTGTGCGTCCGTTGACGATTTTATTTCGGGCGCAGCGTAGCGATGTCGCCCTGCTTTTCCCTGTACGCGCCTTCTGCGCGTATTTGGTTAACTGGCGCCTGCAAGCGTTCCGGCTGGCCCATTCTAAGAGCATCTTCAGCCGTCCCCCAACAGGCTCTCAACCCTTTTTTTATCGCAGGCTAAAAAAAATGGCTCAATCACGTCTTTAAGAGCTTAAATTTCAACATCGAAATTAGCACCGGCGGATCCAGGCCGAACCCAGCGCGTTGGGGGTGTCGGTAAAACAAATTTGGCGCGAAAACAAACTGCGCCAAATTTCCTCCCGCGTGGACCCGCCGAGTCAACAACTGGACGTCGCCAAGAACCTTCGTCGTCCTCATCGCCTTGGCTCGCGCGCCGGTTCAATGCGCCGGTTTCCAAGGTCTGGCGGCGCAGTGATGGTGAGCCGCCATGCGTCCCGCCCTTTCCAGCCACGCGTACACACTGCTCCTGCCCTTCCCCCGTTATAAAAGCCATGCCTCGCCACCGCTCGCCGCACACTCGCCTCCATCTCCATCTCCCCATCTCTCTCGCCTCCATTGCCGGAAACTTCCTCCCGAGGCCATGGCGGAACGATTCCCCGGCGACGGAGCGGCTGCCAACGGCTTCGGCCGCCGGTCGCTGCACGAGTGGGAGGCATGCGTTCTCCACGAGGCCAACTACCCGGCGCCGCCCAACATGCGCGTGTCGGGCGCTTGGAGGCTGAGCGCCGGCGGAGTCCCCGTGCCCCCGCCGCCTTCCGACACGGAACGCCGCAGTGAGATCGTGCGGATCCGGACGTCCTTGCCGGAGGAAGCGCGGCAGCAACAGAAGTACGCCTCCGACAACCTGCCACTGTGGACGGCGTATTTCTAGCGCCGCCACGCCAACCAGCTAGCTTCCACCAACGGCGCTCCGGCGCCAAGGGAGCGCCACAACTCCAACGACCGTCGTCAATGGTGGGGCGTCCCCGGGCGCACGCTCCACGCCATCCTCGAGCACATCGAGGGAGGCAACGAGCCGCCGTTGGAGTACCCGACGCCGTTGTTCTCACGCCGGAGCGGGAGCTCGTGGCTGCCGAGGCGCATGGCGGAGTCGTCCTCCGGTACGACGCCGCTCGCCACCGTCAAGCATGAGCCCGAGGAGACGCCGGAGCGCCGGCGCAGCCGTGGCGGCAACCTCGTCATAAACGAGGGCCGCCGCCACCCTTCACCTCCCCGCGGCCACCTTCGCCTGGTCAGGCCGAGGAAGGAGCCAGTGACGCCCGTGGTCGTCAAGGAAGGGCACGTCGAGATGGCCGCTGACCTCGACACCGGCCTCAAATGGTCACGCGACGACTACGTGCGGGAGGAGATGGAGTTCCAGCGCCGTGCTCTGGAGGAGATTGCCGAGCGGCACCGCGGCCGCGAAGAGGGCGGCATCATCGTCCTCTCCGACAGCGACGAGGAGGCGCCCGCGCTGACCGACCCCGTCCGTAGCGGCGATCCAGGGCAGGGTTGCAGCAAGGATGGCGGCGCGCAGGACAACGGCGATGGTGACGTTGACGACGAGAACGGCGACAACTACACCGCCTTCTACCAACTCCTCGGCATGAACTAGGCTCGGGGCGGCGGCGGCGTACTTTATTTTAGTTTTTCATGTATATCTTTAAATTTGTATAAATACGAATGAAACCGCCTATATTTCGTCCAATATTGAGTCATTTTTGTCGAATTTGGGCCGGATTTGGATTTGAAAATCAGCGTCTGGGGGCCAACTTGGGGCGGCGGGTGGGAACCCGAGCGCCCCCACGGCGAAAATACCACAGGTCTGCCCCTAGGAGGCACTATTTCGTGCCCTTGGGGGGCGAACGGCTGGAGATGCTCTAAAAGTAACTCCAACGCGCCAACGCATTTCGTCCGCGCATGTCGTTTGGGTCAACACAAACGGGGTACATATTCGATTTTCTGCCGTTCGTGACTCATTGTCGGCCTAAATTTAAGCTGGTTTTGCATCGATGTAGACATGACGCGGATGCATGCCACACCCGTCCTTGTCCTTTCTTTGCCCCGGTCATCGGTGGCACATCCACCCCATTTCCCCCTCTCTCCCAAAATCCTCTGGCCCTCTCGCCTTCCGCCCACTCACCATGTCAGATGCGCCAAACCCCACGCCACCGCTGACCGCATGGTCAGCCGGCCCATGCGCAAAAAACAACCCAAGAAGGAGCTGACGCCGGAGCAGAAGGCCATCGAGGCGGCAAAGAGGGCTAGCCGGAGGAAGGTCGAGACCGAGAAGAGAAGGCCACTGCGGCCGCCCTAGCTGCTGTCATTCAACATGATGCCACCATTATGGAGAATGGGGTCCTCGTCGCCAAGGCCACGCAGCGGGCGCTCGCCATGCTATGGTTCCCTCGTGGCGCGCCGTCCATTCTTGCCGCCGCGGCCAACACAGGCTCATCAGCTGCCCGCCCGCCAAGGCCAGAGTCGCTGTGCACCTCCACCATGCCACGGACACACGACTTGCCTCCCCATCACAACCCGGCCGTGTCCTGCTTCTCCACGTTGCCCAGAGAAATCTTGCCGGAAGGGAGTGTGATCGAGGGTGGCCAATGATTTCATCATGGAGAACATCATCTTCGAGGGTGCCCAAGACTAGATGACGGCGAGACCTAAAAGAAAGACGACTGTGGCCACTTCACGCAGGGGCATGGTCGACCACTTCTACCAAGAAGACACTGACGACCAATGGTGAGATGAATACGACTACAGTGATGTGGCAGAAGATGATGTGGATGTCAAGGGGGAGACTTTGTTTGTCCATGATCTCACTCAACAACCCAATGCATAAAAGAAGAGAAGGCAAAGCTAGATGGTTGATCTATGGCCGAGAGGGCCATCATTTTTGTATGAGGGCATGTGTGACGGCATGAACCATGACCGAGATGCATGGCATGGTTGAAATTATGTACGTCTTTTTGTGTGCTGGCAAATTTGCTGGCCATTGACAAGTGTGCCGGCATGAAATATGGCATTTTTTGTAGGATGGTACGTACGCGTGCGTGAACTATGGCCCATTGGCCCATTTGGATTAAATTTGCTTGCCAAAATATTCGGATGCGCTGACAAAAGTGCGTCGGACGGTTGGGC
Organism: Hordeum pubiflorum; assembly: GCA_000582825.1. Taxonomy (NCBI): domain Eukaryota; kingdom Viridiplantae; phylum Streptophyta; class Magnoliopsida; order Poales; family Poaceae; genus Hordeum; species Hordeum pubiflorum. Next base: position 3,720 of record CBMN010049467.1, read on the forward strand.
GGACCAGCCAGGTTTTAACGAACACGGACGGACAACACGCCTCTATCCGACCCAAATAGACGAAGAGCGGACAAAAAATACGTCTGCTTGCGTCGCCGCGTTGGAGTTGACCAAAGGTTTCCAGCGGGAGAGAACTATTCCTGGTTTCGGGAAGTTTCTAGAAGCTTCCCTTCTGGGTTTTCTCTATTTTTTCCTTTAGGTTATTATGGACTGGTTTTGTTCTGTTTTTTATTTTCCCTTTGCCTTTTTCTTTTTCTTTTTTCTTTTTAAAACATGCGACCTTTTTTCCAACTTAAATATTTGTTCAAACATGATTTTTTTTCAAATTTGTGAATTTTGGCTTTTAAATCCACTATTTGTTTTCAATTTTGTGAATTTTACTTAGAAATTATTGAACCTTTTCCAAATTCATGAAGTTTATCTTTTCAAAATCGTTGAACTTTTTTCAAATCCGTACTTTTTTTCAAAATCGCTGAACTTTTTCCAAGTTCGTGAAACTTTTATTCAAACTTCGTGAACTGTTTTCACGTTCTGTTTTTTCAAATTCATGAACTTTTCTCAAATTCGTGAACCTTTTTCATTTTTATGAACTTTTCAATTTTTCGCGTACTTTCCTTTGTGAAGTTTTCTCAAATTTGCAATTGTTTTCAATGATTTTGTGTACTCTTTTCAGATTTATGTTTATAAACTTTTTAATGATTTACGTTTTTGAGAATCAGTCAAGCTACGAGATGCATAGGAGCGAGCGAGCGAGCAATGCATGAGAATGAGCAATGCGCCTTGGTGATGCAAGCAATGTTGGGCCGGCCCACTACCCATCTCCTTTGAGCGCGAACTACGCTAAGCGGCGCTAAAGGTGCCGATCAGGACCTCTGACTCACAGTGGGAATGGTTGTCCAACTTTGCAGGAGCTATATTTGGCTGATAGCGAGATGGTAGCTCGCCTCGCCCTGTTGCATCCACGCATTTGGGATTACCCAATAGTGTCTTTTCTCGGTTATGTGTGTTTTCGAACGATCGATCATTGCTGTGTTTGTTCTTTTTGGTTCCATCTTTTCATAATTTTTTGTTATTTTGTTTGGTTTTTATTTCTTCATCAGTTTTCTATGGTTTTTTTTCTTCGTTATACTTCAGTTTTCTTTGTTTTTTCACATGTTTTCATCTATTTTTTCTTCGTTATACGTCTTTGTAAACCCAATAAATTCATGACCTAGAAACAAATAAATAAAAACCAATCTGTTATATTTGGTAACCATAAAGCAGATTAATCATGGACGCATACCTATTTATCAGTTTAAGAAATATCTAGAAAATCTATATTTCATAACGAAAACATAATCTTATTGGTCTATTTTCTTTGTGTCAAGATTTGTCCCGTATAGTCCTCGTATTGTGTTATAAAAAATATTCTGCCCTGTGGCAACGCACATGCACATACCTACTTTTGAAAAAAAGTCCAAGTACATGTTTTTGAAATGCGTGATTTTTTTTAAAATATCAAGAACATTTTTCAAGTTCTTGATTTTAAATAATTTATTTGACAAATGAATGACAGTTGGGGCACCACACACTATCTTGAATTAAATATTAATTACATAAATTACATAATTACAAGGCCCAAGGGTGGCATCACCAAATAAGTCTTAGTCGGAATACAAGAAAGCTTTGAAAGGACAAAGCTATAGTAGAAAACTGTAAAGCCGTCAAAGACCCAAGTCAAACGCTTTGATAAAACGCTGTAGGTTTCCTTGCACTTATGATCCATTACAGAGAAGTCTTGCTTGAACCTGGCCATCCAAGAGTCAAAAGTTGGGTCACCTCTCTAAAATGCTTATTGTTTCTCTCCTTCCAAATGCCCCAAGCTGCCACAACGATATCTCCAAAAACATGGGTTCGGTCGAGCCACTCCTCCCATAATGCAATACATCTAATATTTTGGCACTAGAGTTCCATCTCACCCACAAAGTGTTCCGACATCTACTAGCAAAAAGATAGTGGAGGAATTAGTGCTCGATTGTTTCCTTGGGGGATGATGCACAAAGCAAGCAAGTATGATCATCATTGGCAATCTTAAAGTGCGTCCTTCTCAGCATGTTTATGATGTTCAACCTGTCAGCCATAAGCAACCAATAGAACATTTTTTTCATTTCATAGTGCACTTGGATTTCCAAATCCAACCAAAAGCCTCATCCACTAGGACAAATTTGTAAATTGGTTGGCAGTGAAAGTGTCCCCCCAAACACATATCCAAACATCCTTGCCACTTTGAAGACCAGTGTGGGTTGTTTGTATCTGTATGTCTGTGACTTCTTTTCTAGCCATGTGGGACAATGGCAGATGAAAGTTTTGTTCAACACTATTAGATGATATTAGTTCCCTGACTGAAACATCCTCATTTAATATATAGGTTAAAGCTCTTGGGTGTGATTCAGCGAAAATGTTAGCACACCATAAGTCTTTCCAAAATAAAACAATGTTGCCATCTCCAACAAAGACTGAAGTTACTCCCCTATAAATATTAGAAATATGCATCACATCCTTAAATATCGATATTACTTTTTTTGAAGTAAATATGATATTTTTTCATTAAAATAAAGTATTAATAAAAACACAAACGGCAAATGTGTGTAGCGAACGAACGAATGCAGCTAAGAACTAACTGGGTTGGCCCACTACTAGCTCTATTTACACGATCGTGACATGTGTCACCGAAACACTTACGAACACTAGGGGCGATACGCATCATTGCAAATGTTGGACAGGAAGAGCAGATGCTGTGATTGGGTGGTGGTTGGGGGGTAAAACTTATACTAAACATGAGGGCGGGGGAGTTGTGCTTCCGGCCTTGGCTGGTGTAATACACAAGTTTCAGAGAAACAAAAAAGATGGCTTCGCTCGAGGTTTTCACTTCTTGTCGGCAATCGTTGGGTAAGGTGCATATTGCGTCGAGGATGGCGTAGGTTAGTACATGCGAAATCCCAAAGTATATTCACTGCCTAACTGATTATTACTCTATTCTTACGATCAAGGTTACTCGAGGTGGATTGCGATGGGGCGACATCGTATGCTTTAACCACCATGAAAGCTTGTTTATGGGTAAAGTCAATCTTTACCGGTAAAAAACCACAATATGTGGGATACAACTCGAATCATCGGGTTGAGCCAAAAAATGTGGCACCCCGGGCCAAGAGAATGAGAGTACTTCACTAGACTATGCACATCACCATTAACGACAAGACCTTCGAAGATGAATTTAAAATTAAAAATTGTCGCTCGTAGCTTAATCTCAGTATGGATTGAACCATAACGACCTTGATAATTGTTGTTGATGTCACCCACCACGTTCTTGGAGTCAGAAAAAATGATAAAATTATGGATAAAACGATCTTTTGTTAGGGCATCTCCAAGGCGAACCCGCAAACCTCCCGCAACCGTCCGGACCGTGCGGACTAGACTGCGGGAGCCATCCAACGCCGACCTGTATCGGTCCGCGGAGCGGTCCGGACGTGATTTCACCCGCAAACCAGAGACAAACGTGGGGGAGGTTTCAGGGAGTCCGAACACAAAAAACGTCGCTATCTACCCCTGGCCCACCCGAAACGAAGGTGGAGCCCGCACTTTTGTAGCAAAGCACTACTTTCGCATCAAAATCCCCCACTTCTCTTCTTTCATTCCCCGCCGCTCTCCACCCAATTCCTGCTCTTTCTCCCACTTCTCTCCTTCCTTCCACCGCCGACGCATGGAGCCGTCGGAGAACCTGTCGAAGATGGAGACGGTGGAGGTGCCAGAGGGTCCACGTGTCACGCTCGCTCAGAAGATCAACTTTGTGACACGATAGGATCGTCGTGTCAAAGCAAAGGCCACAAAGGAGGAGAAGCTCAAGAAGCGGTTGGCCACCGATGGGCCTGCTGGTGGCGATGGGCGTGGAGGTCGACGCAACCATGGCAGACGCCTGAAGACGGGCGGCCGCACAACACAGACGCCGCCGTGGCCGGAGAGTTACAAGCCGCCATACTACTACTACGCCAAGAAGCTAGACACCCCAGCTGGTACAGTGCCTTACATCGTCGACGTTAACGCGGCGCCGCTCTTCTCCGAGCATTCTTCACCGCAACTGTAACGGACGCGGCCGATGCCCGGGGAGCAGATGGGTGCTCGCACGTTGTTCGCTGCAATTCCTAGAGCTGGGGAGTCGGCGTACGACACGGACAAGGAAATGCTTGACATCATCCACGACGGAGGAGAGGGAGGGGGAGGGGGATATAAGGATGGGTAGATGGAAGACTCGGATCCCACCCAGTCCGGCAACTACCAGCAGCAGTCCTACACCTAGATGGCCACGCAACAGACACAGACCGGCGATGGCACAAAGCAACAACAACATTGGGCTGCCGGAGAGCAGCAACTTGATCGGGAGGAGGAGGAGGAGGAGGGCGACGATGATCCCGATGATACAACCGACGATCAAAAGAAGAAGGGAACAGGAGAAAGCTTCAACATGCGGGAGGACGAGCTGTTGTGCGAGGCATGGTTGGCCACTAGCCTTGATCCGTTCTATGGCACGGAGCAATAGGGCGCAACCTTTTGGATGAAAATTTACATATGGTTCCATGAACACAAGCATTTCGTGCCCTACACCGACTCGGTCATCTGCAACCGTGAATGGAAGTCCCTCAACCATCGATGGTACACCATCCAAGAGGCCGTGTCCAAGTACTGCAGGCACTTGAAGTAGCTCATCGCACGGTGGCCTAGCGGTGCACAAATCATCGAGCAAGTAAGTGGATGGCTTCTCGGATATGCTTTACATTTGTTGTTCACTAGCCGGACATGTATTGTTTTGTTGCTAACTAGACGGATATGCATTTTCGACATTGTTTCACTTTTGTAGCCTACTCGTGCTTGTGTGTTGTACAAGAAGTTGGAGAAGAAGTCCTTCACCGTCTAGGATTATTGGTTGAAGTTAAATGGGCAACCGAAATGGAACCTTTTCATTGCCAAGACCGCTGTCCAAGCCTACGAGGAAGAAATCGGTGACCCTACCGACCCAACCCAACAACCTCCGAAGAAAGTTAGAAGAAACCTGCGGGAAAAGAAGTGGGAGGAGGAGAGGGCGAAGCGGGAAGGTGCGGCGGCCAAGATGACGGAGAAGTTTGAGGATGACTTGGCGAAGAAGGAGGAGAAAAAGGCGGAGAGTTTCAAGCTGTTGATAGACGCGACGGACAAGAAGCTTGCGCTCGAAGAGAGGAAGGCCGCGCTCGAGGAAAATAGGATGAAGACCACCGCCAATGCGAAGGCGACTCTTTGGATGCCGACGCAAGAATGATCGTGCAAGCCGTCTGCTTCCAGATGTTGCAGTGGCAAAAAGATCCGTTGGTGGCCGCGACAGACTATGAGGATTTGGCGGGGCGGACGAGGAGGCTGCTTCCTACGCGCCTGCGATAACACCTCGTTGATAGGGGAGCAGTTGGCTGGGATTGCCGGTCCGGCAGGGCAAAAATGCACAAAGTGTCGGATTGAAGTTCTTTTGGAATCGGTCATGTAAAAACTAAGCATATTTGCCTCATTTTGTTGTGATCGGGCATGGGATCTGGCACACGACGCGGATTGGGCTATATTTGAATTTGAATTTTCTGGCGGACAAATACATGTTATGGTTGGATGTCGTCCTCCCGCATCCGTGTTCGCGGACTGGTCCCCCTGTCCGTAGACGGATGCGGAAGGAAATTTGTGGGTTGCCGCTGGAGATGCCCTTAACGATAGGGCCTCCCGACAAGCGACCGCCTCCCATGTAGTCGGATCGTGGATGTCATCTATCGTAAGAGATGAGCTTCCAAGATAGTTGCAATTGTAATCATGGAACACTGCAGTTGCGGATCCACCCTGGTCGGTCCTTGACACGCCTGCATCATCAAGATATTTTTGCAAAACCTCGATGTAGTGCCTTAGGTCGTGCTCGGGTCTGTCTTCGTGTGGTGTTATATGATCCAGGCCTTGGAATCACATGTGCCTTCTCCTTGAGAACATCATGCTCAGAAATGAACCTGTCGATAAAAGCACGCGTTGCTTGTGGACTTTGGAATATTCCTTCATAAGTGGACTTTGGAAGATTATTTTTCGAATTTGGAAGGGGTAGTGATGGTAGCTACGGGAGGATACAATAAAAGGGCTGGTCGGTCTTTGCCGTTAGCCCAGATCTCTCCTAACATAGCCTAGATAGTGATCAACCATTTGAGCTGGTCGTGTAATGCCAACAGTGTCAGTTAGGTCGTCCATGAAAAGTGAGACACAAGCTCTGCCAAAAAGGCTAGGAAAAAATCATTACACATGGGCATCTACATGCTTGGTTGAGTAACTCGAAGCCAGCAGACGAGAAAGATAACGAGCACATATGTGATCGAGCTCAGAATAACCCCTTCACATTTTCGTCACCAAGTTCCATGTACAACAAATTTATGTCCAAATACCAATAGTTGTACTCCCTCTATTCACAGATATAAGATGCGATATCTTTTCTATGAATAGGATGTATATATAGAGTAGGGCGTTTTGGTGACCGAGCTTCATGGAGCCCTTTATTTTTGAAAAATTCAAAATTCAAATTTTTCGACTTTAAAAAAATTCGAAAAAAAATGCAACTATACAAGGATGAAATGTATGTGTGTGTAAAAATTCAATATGGAAATACTTTGAAATGCGACCTGTACAAAAAAGACAAATTTCTGGACTTTGAGGATGAATAGTATCATGTGTTAAAAAACCTCAGATTTGTCTTTTTT
>CBMN010049623.1:0-10526 GCA_000582825.1 Hordeum pubiflorum
TTAGAGTGTAGATTCATTCATTTTGTTCCGTATGTAGTCCCCTATTAGAATGTCTAAAAGGTCTTATATTTAGGAACGGAGGGAGTACATCACAGTTATACTGAACTTTGCATAAAAACATGAGGAAAATCGACTTCTGGCTAGTGTATATCATATTCAGATATACTGTAAAACGTGGGAAAAGTGACTAATAAAGCTTAGAATCCCAGTTACGTTGAACTTTATGCACTAAAAGGCAAATCGCAATGCACCTAGAGTAGAGATTACAACACATCAAGAGGCAGAACTTACAGTTAATTTGGCAAGAAAATACAGTTACTAAATACCGTTAAGTACTGTAAAAGAATGTAAGCTACATGTAAAACAACAGATACTGCCTACTAATAATACTTTGATTGCTGAGTTCGGAGATCACAACCTATCCTAACACAAACTAAACTGAAAATTGAAATAGGAAAACACAGTTCTAAAAAAATTCAACAAGAAAATTACAGCGAGATCTTAATGACAAACCTATAGTTTATTTGCTTGAGGACTTTATAAGGTTATCATCATGTGGATCAATTCTGGACAAGAACTGTCGGTATCATATGACAATTCAGAAGCAAAAGTTAGAGCCATTCAGAAAGTACAGTGAACCCAAGAAGTCAATTCTAGTTGGAACAGCACGCGGTTCGCAGTGATGGTGGTGGCCGAGCCATGGTCATAGAGCCAATGACGACCACCTGAACTCGCCGCACATGACGAACCAGGCGCCACCGTAGACCGCTTAGGTCTCCTTGCCCGTGGCCCGGCGCAAGGTGCGACGGAGCGCCACCACCTCATCGGCGCCGTCTGGCCCTGAACCAGCGGACAGAGCTCGTCCTAGTACGGCGCATGCGTGGACACGTCGCGCTCCAGGAAGGCAACGCGGAGCCTCTTGAGCAGCCGACGGACGTTGGAGCAGTCCTCGAACGTCGTGTGCACCCCGCGCAGCGGCGTAGTGTAGAGGACCACGGTGCTCTTGCCGCGGGGCTGTCACCGGCTCTGAAACCCGGCCAAGGGGTCTACGCTGCCGCCGCCATCTAGCGCGGCGAGGATGTCGTCGTCGCGGCGCTGGGTCTTCTCGAGCTCCTGGGTGTATGGGTCAACGACGGCGTGGAAGGGGGCGAGGAGGTCTGAATCATAGAGGATCCACGATCTGAGGCCTCTCAACCTCCTCAATCGATTTCCTCTAGAGCTGGGAAAGGAAAGAGAACGGGAGAGAGGAAGGGGATTGATGTCTGTGCTTCGTTTCCGTTTCTCGGTTAATTTTCTTCCTTTTTTAATGCGTGGGGGATCGAGGGGATGGGAATTACTTCTTTTTTGCCGCTACGTGGGGATCGAGGGGATGGGATCGATGGATTAATAGGGGTGAGGAGCGGCGCTCGCTCTGTACGAAGCGTTTTGTTTTGTGGGAGGAGATAGAGAACCGGTGGGAGGTAAAAAATGATGAGAAAAAAACGGACGAAAAAAAACCATTTAGAGATGGGAGGTGAGAAAAAAAAAACTCGAAAAAGAAGCTACCAAGTCCCTTCTTTAGAAGTAGAGAAAACACAAGCCCTATTGTTTAGTAAGGAGCAACCCACGTTAGCCAATAAACCACCATTTTGTACATTATGTTTTTCTCGGTGACACACTATACTTGGAGCAAAGAGCGCGGCGAGCTGCACAAAACAAGCAGAAAGGTCAGATCCAGATTTTGTTTTTCAAAACATGGTCAAATCGTGCTAAGTTTCAATCAAAGGATCAGAACAGCAATTTTGGCCATCAGAAGACGATCGCTTTTGTGCGTCTGAACTGTCGTAAAGGATGTGCTCATCTATAACGCTAAGAAAAGGGGGAAAAGGTGCCAGCATTCCGTTTGGCAGTGCAGCCTCAACTTTTTTTCTGCAAAGACCAGACCAGAACAATGCATTTTTACAGCAGCATCAGCATCAGCATCTGCGTACGTCGGCATCGGTTCCTTCCCTCGCACACTTGCAACCGAATTCGATTCGCGACTCGTACTGCTGCTGCCACTCCAGATCTCAACGGTCGCCGCTCGCGCCACCTTCTCCGGCAAGGAGCAGCGGCTCGACCGGCAAAAGCAAAGCCGAATATCATACCGACGGTTCCCCAAAGTCCACGCCGCCGTGCCCAAAATCAGCGGCCGCCCGTGCCGAAAAAACAAACCATCCTTCCTTCCTTCCCCAGCACGCTCCTCCCTCCGCCTCGGTTTCCCGCCCACTCCCACGCGCACCACTGACACCTGCGGACCACCTGTCAGGGACACACCGCGCACCCACCTATCGCCCCCGAGAAACCTCACCGACGCGTGGGTCCCGAATGGCTCCGGCCCACACGTCAGTGCCGTGCGTGGCCTGGTTGCGCCGGGGGCCCGGGACGCGTCGGCCTCCAGCGACGAAGCGCCAAAACCCGCGCGGGAAACGGCTCCCGGCCTGCGCGCCAAACCCCGTCCAAACCCAAACATTTTCGCGGATTTTTTCGGCACCGTATAATTATTGGCGGCCTGGGCGCGCCGGGAAGGCATTTAAACCTCCCCGCGCGAGGCCCCAAACCCTACGACGGCACCACCAACCGCACCCCCCAACCCCCTCACCCAATCCACACCCCGGCGGCGGCGGCGCGCACCAACCGCTCGACGAAAGGCCTCTGAAGATGTACGTCGTGAAGCGGGACGGGCGGACGGAGACGGTGCACTTCGACAAGATCACGGCGCGGCTCAAGAAGCTCAGCTACGGGCTCAGCCAGGAGCACTGCGACCCGGTGCTCGTCGCGCAGAAGGTCTGCGCGGGCGTCTACAAGGGCGTCACCACCAGCCAGCTCGACGAGCTCGCCGCCGAGACCGCCGCCGCGCTCACCGCCTCCCACCCCGACTATGCCTCCGTACGTTACCCTCCCCCCGCCCCTCCTCCGCGTCCGCCTCCTGATCTGACGTATCTATCTGTGTGGCTCTTCTGAAGCTCGCGGCGAGGATTGCTGTGTCGAACCTGCACAAGAACACCAAGAAGTCTTTCTCCGAGACGTAAGCCACGGCGCCTGTTTCTGCCATGTTCGTTCGGTTGGATTTTGTGGGTTCTGTATTGACAGATTGTGGACTGTGGATGCAGGATTAAGGACATGTACCTGCACTACAACGAGAGATCTGGGCTGCTGTCCCCGCTGATTGCCGAGGATATCTACGAAGTCATCATGAAGGCGAGGCCCATTTCTGACACGAAATCTCTCAAGATAACTGGTTTTATATAGATAAAATAGACGGGGGACAGTCGAATATACTACTAATATTTTTGCTCTGAATTTACTGTTCCATCACATCTATTTAGTCTCAATAGGAATAGGATGATGTGATGTATTCTAGTATGCCCTGCTCTGCATTGTTTGTTCCACGATTCGATGCACGTTGTGTCTTGTGCTGCTTCTGATGTTGTGACATTTGATTCCAGAACGCTGCTCGCTTGGACAGTGAGATAATTTACGACAGGGACTTTGATTATGACTACTTTGGCTTCAAGACTCTGGAGAGGTCTTACCTCCTGAAGCTTGGTGGGGTTGTCGTGGAAAGGCCGCAGCACATGTTAATGAGGGTTTCAGTAGGGATACACAAGGATGACATCGACTCTGCCATCAGAACCTACCATCTCATGTCCCAGCGCTGGTTTACTCATGCTTCACCAACCCTTTTCAACGCTGGCACCCCAAGGCCTCAGGTAATGTGTCAAATTTGCCACCATAAAGCCTCAATCATGGATCCTGATTTTGTTTACTGACAGTTTCATTCTTCATGATGCAGTTGAGCAGCTGTTTCCTTATCTGCATGAAAGATGATAGCATCGAGGGAATCTATGATACTCTGAAGGAGTGTGCTGTCATAAGCAAATCTGCTGGAGGAATTGGTGTCTCTGTTCACAACATTCGTGCTACTGGGAGTTACATTCGAGGGACAAATGGGACATCCAATGGGATTGTTCCCATGTTACGTGTCTTCAATGATACTGCTCGTTACGTAGATCAAGGCGGAGGCAAGAGAAAGGGTGTGTGTTACTCTTCTGTTAGCAGTTTTTATGAGCAACTCTATTTCCATAGTCTTCTGAAATTCATTCATTGTTTCAAAAATCAGGTGCCTTCGCTGTATACTTGGAGCCCTGGCATGCTGATATTTTTGAGTTCCTTGATCTGAGGAAAAACCATGGCAAGGTAAAATGTTAACCCAGCATTATCTAATTACTGTTCTTGTTTTGCAACTGAAGTCCATGACCTTTCAAATCTTCTGTACATTTTATGAAATTCAAAGTTACCTGTTACCTTTGAAGAGTATCCCATACTATAGATGCCTTTGCAAGTCTTAGTTTGCTGCAATGTATGCCTATGCAAGTGAATAGTGGATATCAACATAATATCTAGGTGGTACAATTTTTTTTTGCATAACAGAGGCTTATAAATAATTACCTGCCTACTGTGCCCCAAACCTAAGTGCTTTGTTTGTGAACTGTGTTTCTGTTATATACTATTTCTAGAATGTGTTCTGATAAATGCCTCAATTTAACAGGAGGAAAATCGTGCAAGGGATCTTTTCTTTGCTCTCTGGGTTCCTGATCTATTCATGCAAAGAGTACAAAATAATGAGGATTGGTCCCTGTTCTGTCCTAATGAAGCTCCAGGGTTGGCTGATTGCTGGGGCGAGAAGTTTGAGGACTTGTACAAGAAATATGAGAAAGCAGTAAGTTCAAAACTCTATCCATATACATTGAGTTAAAAAGGAACTCTCTTCAGTAATCCACTTTCTGGTTTCAGGGCAAAGCGAAAAAGGTTATTCCAGCACAGACCCTCTGGTTTGACATTTTGAAGGCACAGATAGAAACTGGCACACCTTATATGCTCTATAAGGTACAATTCATGTCAAAACATTAGATTGTATTCCAAGTTTTGATGTTGTAAATGATCAGGTTCCAATAATTTATTAACAATCTTATTTATATCTGCAGGATTCATGTAATAGGAAAAGTAACCAGCAGAATCTGGGCACAATCAAATCTTCAAACTTGTGCACTGAGATTATTGAGTTCACAAGTCCGGAGGAAACTGCTGTCTGCAACCTAGCATCTATTGCCCTGCCACGTTTTGTAAGGGAGAAGGTATATAATCTCAGTGACTCTGGATTCCATCATGGTCATGGAGGTTGTATTCTTGTGCCTTACAATAAATTTCTGTTGCAGGGTGTCCCAATAGAGTCCCATCCATCTAAGCTTGCCGGTAGCAATGGATCAAAAAATAGATACTTTGACTTTGACAAGCTAGGCGAGGTTTGCTCAGATCCCACTGTAGATCCTCATTTCTGGCCTGTCATTGAATGTTCTAACATACTGTTTCTGCCAGGTTACTTCAACTGTTACTTTCAATCTAAACAAAATAATTGATATGAATTATTATCCTGTTGAAACCGCAAGGAGGTCTAATATGCGACACAGGCCAATTGGCATAGGAGTTCAGGGCTTGGCAGACACATTCATGTTACTTGGCATGGCATTTGATTCACCTGAGGTACCTTTCCCAGTTAAACTCTGGCTTCTGTTCCTTTCTGGCTTAGCCAATATGTAACAAAGGCATTCTCCATTTCAGGCTCAGCAATTGAATAGGGATATTTTTGAAACTATTTACTACCATGCTCTGAAAGCATCAGCTGAACTGGCGGCTAAAGAAGGCCCTTATGAAACATATGAAGGGAGCCCTGTCAGCAAGGTTTTCCTCTCCCTCTACAAATATATTTTTAGTTAGTGAAAAGAGTCCAATATTCAAAACAGAAAACACTCTAATGTTGCCTTTCCTGGTGTAGTTTTCTGTCCAATTTTTCCATAAATTTGTATCCACTCACCTTAGTGACTGAATCACTGGTTGGAAAGTTTTTTTTGAAAGATCTCTGGTTGGAAAGTAACAAGTTATCTTCTTCCTAAAATTTGTTCTCTACCAACTTCCTTGCAGGGCATTATCCAACCTGACATGTGGAATGTAGTGCCATCAACCAGATGGAACTGGCCAACTTTAAGGGAAACTATTTCTAAAGTTGGAGTAAGAAACTCTCTTCTGGTGGCTCCAATGCCCACTGCTTCCACTAGTCAGATTCTTGGCAACAACGAGTGCTTTGAACCCTACACATCTAACATCTACAGTCGGCGGGTTCTAAGGTTTGTAAATACAGTCTTAGTGCTCCCATTCTGAACTCTATGTGCATATCATTGATTTTCTTTACCATTTTTCCAGTGGGGAGTTTGTCGTGGTTAACAAGCATCTTCTCCATGATTTGACTGAGATGGGTATCTGGACACCTGCTCTGAAAAACAAGATAATCTATGAAGATGGTTCTATTCAGAAGATGGAAGAAATCCCAGATGATCTTAAAGCAATTTACAAGTATGTGGTTCACCCTCCTCTCATTACATTCTACTGGATGCAGTTGATACATGTATCTGAAAGTTTACTCAATTATTGTATCAGGACTGTTTGGGAGATTAAGCAGAAAACTCTGGTTGACATGGCTGTTGATCGTGGATGCTACATTGACCAGAGCCAGAGCCTTAATGTCCACATGGATCAACCAAACTTTGCAAAGCTTACTTCGTTGCATTTCCATGCTTGGTCCAAGGTAACTCATCATGGGGATTCTGATCTTTTTTCTTTAACCCTCAACATTTCGTATCAAATCTTCAAACTGACAAGCAATGGTGTGCTTAATCTTTGGTTGGTGCCAGGGCCTGAAAACTGGGATGTACTATTTGAGAACAAGGGCAGCCGCTGATGCAATCAAGTTTACTGTGGACACTGGCTTTCTGAAGGTCAATGGGGTACGTGTTCTGGCCATTGGTTCTGCATCTATTTTACTGTCTTTCCAACCCAGCTGCTCAAAACATCACCACTCATAATGAATATGCATGTTTTTTGCAGGATGCTAATGGCACTAACGGCACTAACGGCAAACTAGCAGAGGAAGACGATGAAGCGAAAATGGCGCAAGTCGTCTGTTCCTTGAACAACAGGGAAGAGTGCCTGGCATGCGGGAGCTAGATGCATCCGTTGCATCTGTTATTCTCTTAACCAAGGCATCACTACACAACCAAACGGTCAGATCATTGGTGTTGAATAATGTGAGAATCGAGTCGTTTATGTAGGTGTTGTTCGCTTTAAGATCTGATGAGTTCCTTTGCTGGGCAGCCCTTGATGGCTGAGTTGCCAACGTTGGCTTGTGTTGTATTTGTACTATCTAAAAACATGGGTTGCTGCAGCTGTATATATATGTATCATTGTTCGTGTTATTGACATGTCCTGTTGTTGCCGTTATACTTATGCATTAATGTGCAAGTATTTTTGATGGTTTTGATTTTTCCTCTAAAATTGTCTGCGTTCAAACGGGATCTAGTGCTGCTTGCTAATTTGATTTGTAAATAAATTCCTTTATTAGTCCAAATGGACGAATAGCATCATAAATCTTTTCTTCGTATTACTATGTTTTCTCTTTACTTTTCCAATGAATCAAAGCGGTCCTTATTAAGTCCTACGTGGACAGGGATTTTCTGTTCTCAGGAGCAGATGGTACCTTATTTCAGAAAATTTAATAATTGAGCTGGTAATTTTGATAATGCTAATAAACATTCTGATGTTTAGATGTTAAGAGGGAGCTGTGCAACTGAATTTTTGTGATTTTTTTTTTCTATTGCACTACAATCTGGGTGAGGAAAATGGAAGTATAGAATCATCATCTCACATCTAAGAAGGGTTTCTGCTTGTTATTTTTCCTCAGTACACAAATGAATTGTGAATTTGTGATCAAGTCATTTGTAGGTCTATTCGATTCGGCCTGGCCTGGTCGGAAAGAGATTCTAAATCTCAAGTCATTTGCATGTCTATTTAACCTTAACTTGAATATGTCCTTTTGAAGTCCTTTTCTGTTCACCCACAAAAAAATAGTCATTTTGTCTTTTCTTTTCCTGCAAAGTAAACACTCCGGTGTTTTCAGAATCCTTTGTTACGTGTTGTGGTTCCTATTAGTATGTGTTTTCCTTCTTCCTTTTCCTATGTTTTTAGAACTGTAAAATTTTCTCCCATTTATAAGAACAATCTATTTTTTTAGGGGAAGAACAATCTAGTTTGGTGATACACTTAACACCATACTTTAGTCTCGATCTGTGATGAATAGCTGTTGCTATTTCTCATCGCAAATATTATTTTTGAATTTGGACCATTTAATTCATGATTAGCTAGTTTTTTTTGGTTAAATCCAATTTACATCTTTTTAGTGCTCAACGTCATAGTTGAGCAAGAGCATGCTGCGACTTTTTTATACCGAGCAATGTCAGTGCCTTCTAAGTACCTGTTCAGCAATCCTCCCGCTCTCTGAAAATCACGGATCTACGGAGCACCTGTTCCCCGCTCCGGGGATTTTAACTACAGCTCCGCCAACTCCAGGAGCAGAGTTGCGGAGCGGCGGGACGCTGAACAGGGCCTAAGTGGACACCCTCTTCCCTCCTCTCCATATCTTAGCCCGATCATCCCCAACTCTAACCAGCACATGAATCATTTGCGTCATTGCCGTCTCTACAGCCGCCCGCTACCACCCCACACTACACTACCCCCTCATTTGTCATCGTCATTGGATCTGCCTCCCAACGTGGTGTGCACTAGCTTCTCCATGTCGGACGATCCCTCGGTTCTGATCTATTGGCTGATCCTCTACTAGCAACGTCGCATCACCTTCGCTAGTCTCCTTCTATTCCAAAATACATAGCATGCTAGTATTTTTTAAAGAAAACATTTGCAATCTACTTTGAAGAAAGAAATATAACCAAATTGGAGACGCCCTTAACGCCCATAACCTAGTAGGTGCGAATAGCTCACCAAACTGCCATGTTTTATGGACAATGGCGTGAAGTCCCTTTTATCTATCTACCTGACCTTGGAAGTAGTTTTTTTTTCTCTCTCGTGGAAACCTGACCTTAATGATTAGTTTAGTCGAGAAAGAGATTCTGTCAGACAAGATCGTTGATTTTGTTGTTCTTTTGAGGGTGACACCCTTGAAAACAAGTACGCAGGACAAGTTTCATAGAAGAGCTACTCCCTTCGTTTCTAAATATAAGTCTTTTTAAAGATTTCACTAAGCGCTACATACAAATGCATATAGATGTATTTTAAGTGTAGACTCACTAATTTTGCTTCCTATGTAGTCTATATTGAAATCTCTAAAATGACATATGTTTAGAAACGGAGGCAGTACATCCGAACTTCCAAGGATAGACACCACTTCACCTTGCTAAAAATATGAGTTCAAGAATTGTATTCATTTCAAATCTCCAACACCAATAATAACATGATCGGCATAACAAACAAAAATATCTTCTTGCCAAACATCTCGCCACATTTCGCCCTCGGTCCGTGAGACTAAAATGAAGAAGATGATCCATCGTGACCAAAACAAATCGCGAACAACACAAAAAATCATACTACAACGTAGTGAAATTTGCGCGATCACCCGGTACATACATAGATCGTCA
This sequence comes from Hordeum pubiflorum, assembly GCA_000582825.1. Classification (NCBI taxonomy): domain Eukaryota; kingdom Viridiplantae; phylum Streptophyta; class Magnoliopsida; order Poales; family Poaceae; genus Hordeum; species Hordeum pubiflorum. The sequence goes on from CBMN010049623.1 coordinate 9,561, forward strand.
ACGGTATAGCATCGCACTAGAATGCTAGCTAATGGCATGGGCACATGGTATCGGTGACCGCGTGGAGGGAGTGCATGATGATGAGGAAGTAGACGACGAGCGCGACGAAGCCGGCGATGAGGGCCCCCATGACCTGGTTGCAGTAGCCGTGCACCTCTTCGCAGATCGGGAGCCACCCAGCGTGCGAGTTGCCGTTCCTCCCGACCTCCGCGATCGCGCCCGTGGCCGCCACGGCGCCGGTGAGCACCATCCCCATCACCACGTCGGTCATGACGAGCAATCTCGAGGCGGCGCCCCCGGGCGGCACGAGGACGACGAGCAGGCTGTAGACGCATGCCACGGCGAATGCCACCACGAAGAAGCTGCATGTATATAAATCAAACAATGAAAATGCGCAACCATCTCCACATATAAGTTTTTCTGAGAGACATCTCCACATGTAATAAGTAAAATGTGGTCACAGTAGTAATACTTACATAAATGAGGGAATGTGGGAGAACTTGGCTTCGATTTCCAAGCCGAACAGGTCGGTGGTCTCACGGCTGGTCACCATGATTATCGCCGCTGCGGCGGCGGTGACAGCCGCGACGAGCCTGAGCACGACGGAGACGAGCCGGTGCAACTTGGCCATGGCGGTGCGTTGATATTACCCGGGTGTTGTGTATATGGTCGTTAGCTTGCCTTGCCAGTGTCAGTCTTAATCAAGGGGAGAACAAGATCTCTGGCACTTTGGGGGACGATGCCGATTAAATAGATACACGTAGTCGGGTTTCGTGGAGTAGTTTTGGTTGTTCAGCTACGTTGAGAACTTGGAAGAGTAGGAATAGCTATATGTGCACAGGTGGGCAGGTTTGTTGGTAAGCAACTTCAACGTAACTTGTCTCTCCATGTTAAATAGCATCGTGTGTCTCTGTGATCGGAATTCAGTAGTCAGATCCTTTCGCAGTGCCAAGATTTCTTCTATCC
>CBMN010049699.1:135-14394 GCA_000582825.1 Hordeum pubiflorum
TAGGGTTACAAATGGTCGGTTGCCATCAGGGAATAAACATGTTGAATCTATCATCTTGACTTGGAGGACACCAAGGCATTGGAGGCTTCCTTCCTGAGCACGGAGTCGCCTTATAGCTCGGCCTTCTAGTTATAGTCATAGAGCGGCACACCTGTCCCGTCCATAAGAGATAGACCAACGGCCCGAGGACCCCTTAGTCCCAGACTCCCTCACCACTCCCTGAACTCACTCTTGAATAATTTTGAAACCCATTTTAGTCTTGATCTATTCTTCTTGCCAGAAATTTTGAGGCCAGAAATCCTTGGAAGCCAATTGTACCGCCAAATATTGATACTCCCTCCATCAACCACCCTCCAAATTTGTTCAGGCTTTTGATCCTTTTTTGTTATAAACTACTCCATCCATTTCATAATTATTGTCATGCTTTTAGTTCAATTTGAGTAGAACAAATTCTTGTCGTGGTTTTAGTTGCATAAACGACAAGAATTATGAAAAGGGGGGAGTAGATCATTTTTTTTCTTTGGATGAGATCAAATTCAGGTGGGAAAAACAAAGCCCTGGTTGTCCAATAAAAAAACTGGAGAGACAAGTTGTACATCTTAGGAGGTGTTTGTTCTGTGTCTGGTAATGTAAACGTAGTAGGAAACAGATTACACCCTGTAACAGCTCCGCACCGGATAAAACGCATTTTGTTTGGCTCGCCGGTGTAAAGGAAATGGATCTGCAGGAGGAGGTTGATGGATGAGTAAGTGATCGATACGGAGATGGGCCTTGCTGCTCCTTGTCGGTGGCCTCAACGGTCCACCCTCGTCGGCGCCAGCGTCAGCGTCGTTTTCGGCGACTGATGTGGCGAGGTCGTTCCGAGCGGCTGCTTTGGCGAGGTCATTCCCGACGGCTGCTGTGGCGAGGTTGTTCCCAGCGCCTCTACCAGGAGGAGAAGACCGAGGGGAGGCCGCGACGCTGGAGTCGAAGGGGGTCGTGGGGAGGCGGCGACGCTGGACACAAAAGGAGGCGGCGGCGCAAACAGATCGAGGGAAGGAGGGGGTCGCTAGGGAGAGGAGGACTCGGGGTGATGGCTGGTAAGGAAACCTTTACCGGGGGGCTATGGGGGGTATGGGCGATAGCTGGCCTGGACCTGATTACGAAGGCAAGTGATTACAGAGGTCTGTCACCAAACGCACGTAAGGGCATCCGTTTACCCTGTAAACAGGTGACGGACGAATTTGGATGAAACAAACACCTCCTTAGGGTTTCCAGTGTTGGATCGAGGTATAAGTAACCCGCACCAAATTGCATTGGTGATTCCACCAAACGCGCACTTTACTAAAATGAACAGTGCTTAGTTTTGAACTGAGGCGACAATCCATCCGAGCCGTTCATTCCCACTTGCGAGCCCTCAGACAATCTGGGCCGTTGTTATTCTGAACCTGCTTCTTCTTCAGCTTCGTCTGACGCTGCTTCAGTTATCTTGAGAGAGGAGCCGTGGCTTGGGTCCTGACGCCTGCTGCGAGTCCACGACGAACAAGCAAGGATCGTTCGCGGTCCTCACAAATTACGCATTGAAACGGACAAACCCCGCAGAGATCGAGGCTCGACGGAGAAACCAAAACGAACCTCGACGGAGACGGGAAGGGGAAGAAGGGTCCGGTTTTGCGAGCCGGGCCATCTCCCCCGCCGTGGAGGTGGGCGCGGCGCGGCTCGCGGCGCCACGCGCGCCTCTGCCGCGTGGGTGGTGAGGGCTGCCTCGGCTAAGCGCGTCGCCGTCGTGGGGGGAGGAGGAGGAGCAAGAGTGGAAACGGGCCTGCCTCGCCGGGTGCCCGCGACCTGTTCGACGGAATGCGGCCCCGGCCAACGCCGCGCGGCGACGTGAGAAAGAGTCCAAAGCCGGTGAGGATCACTAGTATACCCATCTTTGCTCAGTTTCGTTCGACTGCCATTGATGCTATGTGTCCTTCTTCTTTCTCCATCGTCCGGAGATGAAGGAATTCGCGATTACCTACGTCTAGAAATCGAATTTAAGCACAAGCAAATATATATATAGCGCATTTCATGGCTGCTTTAATGGCGCCACGTCATAAGAGGTTTCGGAACGCACGTGTTGTCATCCTCGTTGAACGGCACTAGGCCAGGGTCAAACCAATCATGCAGCTCATCTCATAGGTCGCACGGATAAAATTCCTGCCTTTTGTAGCTAAGATGATGAGAGATTCACTGCCATGACTAAATTATTGACAAAAGTAAGTAAGTAAGTATGTATGTCCTCTGAAAAGAAACAGCTAAATTAAACCCTAGTTTCTCCCTTAAATATGCTGTGAGAACCTTGTAGTTAGCCGAATGAAGCTATCTGATACAACCTGATAATCATATTTCAAATCATGTTTGCCTCACAGGTCACAGCTCATCTGGCTCCGTGTTTGATGAATTTGGCTCCATCATTGAAGGCCTGATTACCACGACAGCATGTTAGTCATCAAATCACAGGAAGAACATCATTAGCTGAAACTTTAGCCATTTATGCATAAGAACAGACAGACAGGCGTACCTATTCCATTTTAGCGAAGAATGCCATGTCACTGTTCTGCTTCTGCAGTGCCGGATTCATGCACGCCAACAGCGATGGTTTCTTTTTCTTGGCTGGAAACAAGAATGACCGGAGGGGCACTCGTGACTTAGAGGGTGCACTCCTCCAAGTGCTGCTGCCTTTCTGCCCAGATAAGCTAGTGCTCTTCAGTATCTTTGCCAGGATCTTTTCGACTTCTTCTTGTAGCCCTCTTATATAATCTAAGCCAGCCTGCAGTTCATCTGCAACCTTGTCGTTCTCCTGCTTCATGCTCAAGATCTCCCCTTGGAATTTGGCAGCATGGTATGAAGTGAATTGAATTCCTTCCACAGTCTCTGCATCCATCTCCATTGCGGCTTGGATTTCCTCTTGTATACTGCAGAGGGAAGCAAACCTGCACTGGAGCTCCCCTTTGAACATAGCATTCTGTTCGAGCCATACTTGCATTTCAATCTTAAGCTCCCTTAGCCGCTTCTCTATGGTTTCGGGTTCAGCTTTTGCAAGAGGATCACTTGTGCCAGTGCCACCGCTATTTTCCTTGAGCTTGTCCTCGTTTATTCGCTTGCCAATCTCTGATTGTAGCTGATCATGCTTTGTTTGCAATTCTAGTATCTTTTCGAATGATGTGCTGAACTTCATCCAGAACTCTAGGTTCTCCTCCAAAAGTCCATCGATATCTCCTCTGAACTTGTCCTCAAGAGGTGAGGTGTTCCCCATCTCAAGAATATTAGTTAATCTGATGTCACCCTTACCAATTCTTTCTGCCTCGAAAACAGCATCATGTGATGCATCATCTTTGTTCTTGGGGCTAGAATTCTTCATGATTATCCTCGAACTCGAAGAAGCACTTTGCCTCCTTTGATGACCAGGCAAAAAGCTTGGGATCTTTCGGTGCCCCCTGAAGGACCCACTTTTGATACTCAAGGATGTGTATGTATTCATTTGATGGCCATTGTGCTGTGCATCTTTGTCAGTAGAAGAGTTCAGGAGTTCACGTAGTGACCTAATCTCCTTGTCCTTCAATTCATTGGCAGAGCGTAGTTCGCTCATCATGGCTTTCATCTCATCCAAACATTCCTGATTCTTTATCTCCACTTCTGTAAGCCTTCTCTTTGCATTTTTGTAATTTCGGAGGATAGAAGTGTACTCAGTCAGCAGTACCTTTTCCTTGTCTTGGAGTCCACTCATAAGCAATTTCTGCAGATTAGCCATGTTCTCCTCTTGATCTCTAACAACAACAGCTTTTCCATTGCCAGGAATTGAATTTTCAGTGGCATGTGCGTCTTCTGACTCTTTGGCTTTCTTCGTCTCTTGTTCTGCGTGGCCTTTGGAAATGCTATGGCTCACTGTTGATGAATCTTCCTTGTCGTCCTCTGACTTCACATGATGATCTCCTGGGACTTCAGATGAAATGTGATGCAATCGATCTAATGATCCCTGCTCATGGGAATGAACAACATAGGGTTGCATGCTGCTGCCATTGTTGGCAACAATTTCATGAACATATTTCACTTCTTTATTGTTATGTTCACCAAATGCATGATTGTCTGCATTTTCTGCCTTCTCCTTATTTACTGTTGCAGCTGCAAAGCTAGATTTTCTTTCAACCCCACAATACCACAAATCCTCTGAATCACCTGCACTGTCATGCTTTTCTGCAATTAATTCATGGTAACTGTTAGATGGCTGCCTGTTGTCATTGTTGTTTGCTAGCTCCGAGTTACTGGGACAATCAGTGAATCCATATATTTCAGGCTTCCTTGTAGCTTTATCCATCCGAGGATCTTCTTCTAATTCTTTTTTCTTGCACTCGGTTAATAGTACCATTTCCTTGTCTTGGAGTTCACTCATAAGCAACTGCTGCACATTAGCCATGTTGTTCTCTTGATCTCCAACACCAACAGCTTTTCCATTCCCAGGAGTGAAATTTTCAGTGAAAAGTGAGTCTTCTAACTGTTCTTCTATGTTCATATCTTGTTCTGAGTGGCCTCCAAAAGTGTTTTGAACCACTGTCGACGAATCTTGCTTGCCATCCACTTGTTTTAGGTCGTGATCCCATGGGACTTCAGGTGAACTTTGATGCAATTGAGCTACTGAACCTTGATCATGGGAATGTACAACATATGGTTGCATGTTGCTGCCAATGGCTCCATGATTATATTTCACTTCTGTATTGTTATGTTCACCAGATGTACTGTTATCTGCATTTTCTGCTGTTCCATTATCTACTGATGTAGCTGCAAAGCTAGATTCGCCGTCAAGCTCAAACTGCCACAAATTCTCTGAATCAGCACTGATGATAGCTATCTCTGACTTACCACACCAATCCAGGAATCCATCTATGTGAAGCTTTTGTGTATCGCTATCCATCTGATTCTCTTCCTCTGGTTTTATTTTCTCATAGTCGCCAGATGGTTCGGTGTCAGTGGGTGGTGTTGCTTCATCAGTCATTGTGGGCACATAACCAGCTTGGTGCTCAGTGAGAGGTGACTGCAACATGTCTGTAATATCATTGTCTGCATTTTCAGCTGTTTCCTTATTTGCCGATGCAACTGCAAAGCTAGAATTTCTTTCAAATCCACAATACCATAAATCATCCAAATCATCTGTGCAGTCATGCGTTTCTGCCTTAATGTCATTGTAACTGCTAGACTGGTGAGAGTCATCACTGACTGTAGCTAGCTCCAACTTACTGGAACACTCAGGGAGTCCATCTATGTCAGGCTTTCTTGTAGCTTTATCCATCTGTGGGTCTTCTTCTGATTTTATTTTCTCACACTCACCAGATGGTTCGGTTTCAGCGGATGGTCTTGCTTCATCAGCCAGTGTGGGCACACAACCTGCTAGGTGCTCAATGAGGGGTGACTGCAACATATCTGTAATAACATTTTCTGTGTTTTCTGGTGTTTCCTTATTTACCGATGCAACTGCAAAGCTGGACTTTCTTGCAAACCCACAATTCCATAAATCCTCTAAATCATCTGTGCAGTCATGCCTTTCTGCCTTAATGTCATGGTGACAGTTATCACTGACCGTAGCTAGCTCCAGTTTCCTGGAACAATCAGGGAGTCCATCTATGTCAGGCTTTATCGTAGCTTTATCCATCTGATGATCTTCTTCTGGTTCTGTTTTCTCACACTCACCAGATAATTCATTGTCAGCGGATGGTGTCGCTTCATGAGTCAGCATGGGCACAGAACCACCTTGGTGCTCAACAGGAGGTGACTGCAACAAGTCAGTAATACAACAGAAACTACTTGCAGTTTCAGCGAAATTTGAATAGACTATGCTTTCTTCTGCATGAAAGGAGCTCTCAAGGTACTGCACTCTCATCAGCTCATCTTCTGCCTTCTCTAACTTGTCATTCAATTCACCTGAGCCACTGGTTACTACTGCCTTCCCTCCCTCCAGTTCTTGCAGTGTCATCTCCAGCTCTGTGTTTTCCAGACACAGCCTATCTATCTTTGCAGTCTGTGATGAAACCATGAGTTCCAAGTCCACAACTTTATTGACTATGTCATCAATTCTCTCTGCAATCTCTGCCACAGAAATATCAGTGTCTTTCTGAAAGTATTCCTTGATCTTATCTACTATTGCTTCCATTTCGATTTTCTCCTGCTTCATATCGTACACATCATCCATCTTAACGCTGGCATCATTCCTCACATTCTCGTAAAGAGAGTTTCCTGAATCAGACAGGAATTTACCGTGCTCTTTCATGATACTCTGTAGCTTCTCTCTGGAAACACTGGCCCTTTCCAGCTCAACCATTGCTTGGCTGAACGATAACTTCTGCTGTTCCCGCAATCTGGCAATGGCGTCTTCACAAGATTTAAGGGCACTCGCTGTCATCAAAGCTCTCGCCTCATCATCTTCGATCACAGCGCTTTCGTTGAACTCCTCCTGGAAGTAGCAGACTTCTTCATGCATGTCGTTGATTTGCTTTTCAAGATCCCAGTACTTTGCGATTCCACTCTCGTAAGAGCTCTTGATGAACTCTTTCTCAGTCTGCAACACCAGTATCTCTTTCTGCATCCTGCTGATCTCCTTTTGCGCATTCTCCTTGTTGACTGGAGCTGCACAATTTTTTCCTCCGCCCTTCAGTCGTGGTTTCCCTCCTTTCTTCTTATTCATCAGCCCCTCGACGGTTGACTTGTGGATTTTACGAGGATCAACCGTCGTGAACGCCTTCGGGAGACTGTCATCGTCCTCTTCCAGCATAGAATACTGAACCTGGTCAGGGAAGGCAGTTGCAACCGTGTGGTTTGCTTTGTGTAGCTCTCCTGACATGTGGTCATAGCGTTCTGCAAGGGCTCTATATGCCCGGTACGCTTCTTCCACGGAGCTGATCACCTCTGGTCGCCTCTTGTAATACATTTCTGCCCTCTTTGCGAAAGAATCTGCTTCCTCTCCAAGGAGTAAGAGGATGCACTTGACCCTATCTTCCATATCTGTGCATCAAATGCAATTCAACATTATTATTTTTAGAGAAATCACATGTAAAAGCAATTGCTCACAATCAATATCCAATTGCATGTGCAGAATTGCTGAAATTTGCTTAAAGGGTGTTTCATGGTACCCTGATTAAAGATATGTTGGCACCAAAGCAGTTAATTGGCGTTGGGTTGATATCCAGGTGATTTCAGCTTGTCCACTTAATTTCTGAAGAATAGTATGCCTATGCTTTTAATCATGTGCAGCTCGAATGGTGCATCATTTTTTAGAGGGAATTTAACTGTATATGTGCAAGTCTGAAAACAGATTTTTGTATTTGAGTGACCAAACATCACCATATCTCTTTGCTATCAACTAGTGAGATACATTTCTGCTAACCTGAGCCATACATAAGTTTCATAAACACCTCACAGTGATGCAGTGTGTGTTTCATTACATAATCCTTTTTGTTTCTTGGCCAGAATGGCGATGCAAAGCACATATTTTGCTGCAACTAGAATCCATGATGCATTCATGAAGCAACTGACTATACACGAGATGTCACTTCATTTGACAACTTCTACAGGACATCATGCAAAGTTCTGACCAGGAAAAGTAATCAAAGATGTGTCAATGCCAAGCAAGTAATGAGATCTAGAAGCACGCATATGTGTTGGTGCGACGAAGAAGGCGAACGGACCTTGGAGGTTGCTGTCGAGCCATTTGGACTGCCTGGTGCGGATGTGGCTCGCCCACCACCACGAGTAGGCGTTGCTCGCCGCCCGCTGCAGCATCCTGCCTCCCCTCCGCCGGGCTTCTGCAGCCGCCGGTTAGCCAGCCCCTCCTCTCCCTCCAAACTTCCTCCCTGGTTCACCTTCTCCTCCAGCGCACACAAGACCTGATCATGAATGCGTCCCTGCTGATCATCAGTCCTGCTGCACACAGGACCCGAACTGGAAGGTCAGCAATGTGCATTGCCTACATTGCTGTGGGGCTGCATGTCATCTTTGAAAGAAGATGAACGAGGCGGCGGCGGCGCCGGGGAGGAGGAAGAACAGAGGAGGAGGAGGAGAAGGGGGAGAGCGGCAATGCTTCGTAGCAATGTTCGTTTGGAGATGCCCAATTGTGCTTGATTGGAAGAAGAGCGGAAGCGAGCAGTAGGTGGTAGTGGAAGAGAAGTGGTGGCGATGGCATGGTGCAGGGCTCTGGGAGGTCTAGTCTCTGATATGTGGGTCCCCGGGGGTGTGTGCTGTCCTGGGTCGCGGCCTGTGCTGCTGCTCGTGCTCGGCACGTCGGGCATGTGCACGACGTTGGGCCAGATGCAGCTCTGAGATGGGCCGTGGGCTCAGTTTGTGCTTTCGTCTTCTTTTTTTTCTTCTCTTTCCTTTCCTTTTTCTTTTACAGATTTGGTGTCCTTTTGTTCTCAGAAAAATAAAAGGATGACTCTTTATTTTTTGAAACAGCTGCTTCCTCCCCTGCAGAAGCATATACGTTTGATATTTATTATCTGCAAAAAATTATTTACATTTCAGACATACAACAAAACAGAGTTTTGTCCACACACAAACCCAGCAGAAATTCACTAGGCAGTCCGAAACAGGCATCAAATTATTATTAATATTATTAAAATTCCATAATTCTGAAAGAAAAATACTCCCAGCCAGGATGAATGCTGCTCTCATATCATTTGGTATACTTTACACCCAGCCAGGATGCAATTATGCACAGTTATAGGCCACATGGGAGCATGTGACGAAACCCAGGCAGACAGCCAGCCCCCATCCAGCCCCCATCCAGCCACCATTATGAAACCACAGCTATTTTAGCTGTACCACCTCCAACATAAAATACATCATTGTCATTTCTTTCCACGCACCTGATTCGATCGATGCCACCTTCCCAAGCAACCAAGATTAGGAGGGTCCAACCACACCCAAAAAGTAAGTAAAAAGTATATAAGAAATAAAGCCAAATCAGATCAATCCATCTCAACCGTTGAAAAAACAAATCAATGGACGGGATGGCCAACATGAGTGTTGCTCTCTGTCAACAAACATGGTTAGAAGAATGCCAGCAGCAGGCATGTGAATATGCTTTCTGCCAACAGACATGATTAGAAAAGCCAACAGATCAGGCCAACAAGCATGATGGTTAGTTATAGTATTAGGGTTTATCACCCACTGGTACCATCACATCACATTACATTACATTACATTATAGTACAAGTGCATGATATGAGTGACATCAGCTTACCAAAGGAGCTACACAGTTTTTAATCAGGGGGGGAGCTCAACCCAGTTACAAACAAACGGCCACAGATCGTGTAGATAATAATAGCCACAGCCATAGGGCAAAGAACAGGAGGTCCAACTTATAGAAGAAGAAAGGAGAAAAATGAAACACCCACAAAGCTACTGCAATCACCACAAAAGTAGAGGCGTCGACAGTAAAAAAATTACACGTGGAAATTAAGCACACTACCTTGCTGTCATCAAACAAGAAGAAGAAAAAGAAAGATCAGAGTAGTAATAAACACCAATAATAGTACATGTGTTTTCTTCTGTTCACCTGCTGCTACTTGCTGTTCTTCTTTTTCAGTAGGTTACCAAACTTCTTCAGCAGGGGCTTGTTCTTCTTCTGCGGTTTCGCCGTCGGGGACATGGCCACCTTGCTGGTCACCTCTGCTGATGCTGTGCCGTTCACATTTGCGTGTTCGGTGCTGCTATCCTCCTTGGAGGACAGGTCGTCTTTCGAAGATTCGGTTTCTTGTTTCACATCTGCCTGCAGCTGCTTCTCAACAACTTTGTCGCTCTCGTGTACCGTGGTGAAATCACCTTTTGCTTCCTGCTGTTCGACCTTGCTGTCGTGTTTCTCTTCCTCTTGATTCATGTCGCAATTGGAGTTTCCATTGGCGACGAAAAGTTCCATGCTCGGTTTTTTGTCACTCTCTGCTTCCGTGTCTTCAGTTTCCGCAGCTGAATCGGCAACTTCATGCGCTGAGCTGTGTACCTCATCCACAACAACTAGCTTCTCTTCCTCCTCAGGATGCTTCTTTTCCATGGCTTCAGCAAGCAGAGCAGATAATTCATCTATCTTCTTCATGGCGTCAGCCTCTCGTAGCCTGAATTCGTCATTCTCCTGGGTTAAGCTCTGCAATGCATTCTCTTTATCAAGTAACCTATCCTTCAGTTGCAAACTCTCAGACGTTGCCTCCTGCGCAGCCTTGTTAGCTTCAGCAACCGCTGATTCCATGTGTGTTAGATGCTCTTGAAGGCCCTCTTTCTCAGCCTTTACCTCCTGCACAGCCTTGTTAGCTTCAGCAACCGCTGACTCCATGATCATTAGCTGCTCTTGAAGATCCTCCTTCTCAGCCTTTACCTCTTGCAAGGCCTTGTTAGCTTCAGCAACCGCTGATTCCGTGTGCATTAGCTGCGCTTGAAGATCCTCTTTCTCAGCCTTTACCTCCTCAATAGCCTTGTTAGCCTCAGAAACCGCTGATTCCGTGTGCATTAGCTGCTCCTGAAGACCCTCTTTCTCAGCTTTTACCTCCTGCACAGCCCTGTTAGCTTCAACAACTGCTGATTCCGTGTGCAACAGCTTCTCTTGAAGTATCTCTTTCTCCTCATTGACAGTTTGGAGTTCGTGCTCTGCATCTCGCAATGATGCTCCTACCCTGTCAGCTTCTGCTTTAAGATCGGCAATTTCTTCCTCCGACTGCTTGTTTAAACTGACAATCTCAAGCTCCTTAGCTTCACATTCTTCTCTATACTTGCTCACCTCAGCCTCCAATCTTCCGACGGTATTCCTTAAACAAGTGATGTCATAGTGTGCCTCCTCAATCATGACCTCATAGTTCTCTTTGGTACTATTTAGGGACATCTTCAGATCACCAATCTGTGCGAGGGCATGCTCGTAATCATCTTCTTTCTTCAGAAATCTCTCGTGTGCTTCCTCTGCTTTGCCAGATGCCTCACTCAACGCAACAGTGAGACCCTCAACTGCCCTTCTCTCTTTCTCCTCTCTGTCCCTAGCATCATTCAACTCGTTAATTAGCTTGATTTTCTCCTCGGACAGGATTACAATGTTTGCATTAGCAGTCTTCTCATTGTTTAAAGCCTCTGAGGCCACTTCTTCGGCTGACTCAAGCTTGTTTTTCAGAACATCTATTGTTGTCTGCAGCCCAAACAGCTCCTGCTGAGAGGCGTCCAGGTGCTCGCTGGATTCGTTGATTTCTGCTGAAAGCCTTGCCACCTCAATTTCCAATGCTGTTGTCTTTCCTTTCAGCACTTCCATTTCAGATTCTCTGTCCTGTAAAACAGACAGGGTCTTGTCCAATTCTTCTTCCGTGGAGATGAGGGTATCGCCTTTGGCCTTCTCAGAGAGAGTAGCCTCCTCCAATTCCATTTCAAGCGATCCAGCCTTGTTCTTCCATTCCTCAAACTGCTGATGGACTTCTGACTCGGCCTCCTTTGCATCAGCCAACTGTGCTTTAAGTTCCTCGGTCAGTTTTTCCATGTCAGCCAACCTCTCCTCAAGAACCTTTGCCTCCTCTAGTTTGCCTTTCAGAACTGAAATCTCGGATTCCAAATTCTTAACAAACGCCTCGGTTTCACGGTTTTTACTCTCCTCAGTCGCAGCGCTGGAGTCAAGCAATCCTTTCAAGCGCATGACTTCGCCGGAGAGGATCTCCACCTTGTCCGCATTGACCTCGGCGATCTTCATGGCATCGTCTGCGTGGCCAAGCGCAGCCTTCTTGGCCTCGTTGGCCATCGAAAGCTCGCGCCTGAACCTCTCGAGCTCCTCGGTGGTGGTGACCAGCGTCTCCAAATCCGCGGCGTGCTGGCTGCGCACACTCTCTACCTCCCTCTGCCACTCCTCATCCCTCTTCTGCGACTCGTCGATGCCGGCCTGCTCGAGCTCGTCGGCGCGGAACTTCTCGATCTCGGTGGCCTCCTCGGCCCACCTCTTGGCCATGAGCGCGTCCTGGAGCTTCTCGTGTATCTCATCGGCCACCCTCTTGGCCTCGTTGAGCTCGCCGACGAGGCGGTCCTTCTCGCCGACGACGAAGGAGAGCTGGTCCTTGGCCTTCTTGAGGTCGTCGTGCGCGGACTCGAGCCGCGACTGCAGCTCGATCTCCCTCCGCAGCTGCTTCTGCTGCAGCCATTTCGCACACAATTTAATTCGCACGTCATTTTTCAGGCGAACGCAAGTCACTTTCATGTTTCACCCTGCCGACAGCGTAAAGTTTATGGTGAAGTGAGACTCACGTCGGGAGGAGGCGTGCCGATCTTGGGCACCCGGCGCTCGGCGACGGGCTTTGCGTCGGCGGATCTCGGGGAGGAGCGGTCGAAGGAGAGGCGCGGCCGGGCCGCCGCGGCGGCCGGGGGCGAGTTGGGCTCGGACCTGAAGGGCCCGCCCGTGTTGCGCGAGCGCGGCGTGGACGGCGTGCCCCCGCCGGCGCCGGCGCCTGAGGCGGTTGTGCCCCTCCTGGTGCCGCCCGGGGTGGATGGGCGGTAGCCGGAGGAGGGCGTGGAGGGGCGGTGGCCGGAGGAGGGCGTGCTGGGCCTGGTCCTGCTGCCGACGGGCGACTCATTCGGCCCAGATCTGCAAACAATAACAGCACGCCGCCATCGGTTAGAACCTCCAGCCTCTTTCACATCCGCCAGCACGAATTGCGAAATGCAAGACCCCGAATCGCGAGCAAATCGCAGACAAAATCAAGAACAGTTGTGGAGGCGCGTACGTTGCCATTGCTAAGAGAAGAAAAAAACGAAGCTGCTAGAAGGACATGCGGAATTAAGCGGATCAAGAAGCAGTTCCGACTGAGGCCGCCGGTTCCCGAGCCCCGAGACGCTCGCCCTCGCCTGAGTTGCCGCCACGAAACCGACGCGGAGGGGGCGTAGCGGCGGCGAGATCTGCGGCCGCCGCCCCCCCGCGGGGGAAGGATAGAGAAGAGGATAGAACCGACCGACCGACCAACCAACCGAATCGAGAAACCCAACCAAGAACTGCGGCCAGACAAAAACGGCAGGAAAGAAGGAGGGGAGGGGGCACCTTGATCTGGAGGAGGGCAGCATTGTGCGCGCGCGCGGGCGGGGGAGCAGCGAGGAGACAGAGCAGGGGAGGGGGAAGGTGAAGAAGACGGAGTGGAAGACGGGGAGAAGAGGGGGAGTGGGGGCGTCCGTCCGTCGGCCACACCCACTGCGGACTGCGAGCGTCGGGCCGGTGCGGGCGGGCGAAAAGGCTGCAAAGGCGAAAGGCAAAGCGCACACCCCTCCCAAAGGCAAAGAAGGAAAAAAAAAAGGGCAGATGATGCTACACTGACACTACACGAATATGCAAAGAAAAATACTAATAACACTAGCAACGTCATTATTGGGCCGGTTGGTGCGTGCTAATCGGCGTCCCTGCGGGGGAGGTTACACTGCTAACAACACTAGGCTAGCACGGAGACGGAGAGGGACAGAGACGCTGGGGCAGCACCGCGTCCCTTCTTTCTTTCTCACCTACTGATGGCGATGCCGGCACCACCGCGCCCGCCGTGGACTTGTTGTGATCGGTCGATGCCATGCCATTATTGGTTGGGAGGAGGTACAAAGTGTAGGACGTGTTTGGTTACGTTTTTCAATGGAGCCTGTCTCAGCGGAGACTGTCTCAGTGAAGCCCGCTTAAGGTATGCAGACTCTGGGTCATGTTTTGTAGTATGTCGTTTGATCGTCTGTATTTATCCCAGCTCACATCCTTTCTGTAGTGTAAACCTTATTAGGCCAAGCCTGCATCTGAAACAACGGCCGATCTGAACAACGTTTCTAGCGGACCTGGCTGAGAAAGCTTTAAGAGCATCTACAGCCGGACCTTGCAAATCCGGCCCCCTGACGCGTCCGGACGATTCCTCATATTTTGCTCCGTGCATTCACATGCCTCGTATCCGGACTCTCAAATCCATACAAAGCCATGCATGTCGATCATCCGATACAAAATTGTCCGAATTCAACAGTTTTAAACAAGAGCAAATGATAACATAGTTCAACAAACCGGACATGCCAAAATGTAATCAAAGTCCGACCGACAAGTACTGCTTGTCGGATCAGTGGCCGGACAAGTTCGTCCATGCGTCCTGCTCCGCCTGCATCCGGGCTGCCTCCTCCGCCTGCATTCGGGCTGCATCCTCCGCCTGCATCCTAGCCGACTGCTCCTCTGCCGCAGCCGCAGCCGCAGCCGCCTCCAACGCTCTACGGTCATTGATCTCCTTCTTCTTCTCCACA